>OY754968.1:38226245-38476245 GCA_963576475.1 Molanna angustata | reverse complement strand
ATAAACATAAGAACTATTAATTACTAAAAAACCAAGATTGTCAGACCAATAAATGAAATTTGTTTGAAGAACACGTGAATACTTTGCAACTGTTTTTTTTTTATAAATATTCTTTTACCTTTTGTGTGATATTTTTATTGGGAACAGATAAATTCCAAGGTATATTTCCACCCCATCCAAGAATTATGTATTATAAACAGATTGATTTAGAACGAAATATACTATTCTGAAATGTTGAATGGTATCCATAAATGCAAAATAAGTTTTTATACATTTGAGTATATGTACTTACTTAAAAATACACTAGTCTTAGTAAAACCATTAATTCATTAAAAGCTCTTACTGGTATCGGTTTATTGAAGACAATCATCAAAGTGTTTTTATTGTACGTCATGGAGTTTCACAAAGGATTTTCCGTCAACAAAGTATTTAAAAAGATACTTTGATTGTTGTAAAAGTACAATTTTTGAGGAGAGTTTCCGATAGTTTAGTGCGTATCAGTGTTTCTTTATTTGTCTTTGCATTGGTAAGATTTTATAGTGTTGTCAGATGTAAGAAACTAAAAATTGCCAGATGAGACAGCATATAAGTTGGATAAATATATTCTGTAGGTAGAATTCGTCGTCGCATCGCAAGAATAATGAAAGTTGTTTTTTGACATACCCCCAAAAACAATGAAAGGAGTTTTTAAATAATTTACAAAAGCAAAGTCCCTGTAAATTTTGAGTAGTGAAATATTTAAAATGAAAATGTTAGTAACTTTGCAGATCTATATTCAAAGACACTTCTATTATTTAGCTCCAAAATTTTTAACACTATAAAAAACGAAATAACGGGCATAAACACTTCCTTGCACCCTGCGCAAGTGGCGAGTTTATTGCCGTATGGCAATTTATTCCAACTAACCAGTGTTTCCAGCCCAGAGAAGCAATATTTGCGTGAGAAATAAATTTTTCCTCTGCTGGGAATCGAACCCAGTAAGCCCGCACAGCTTCCAAACGGCTTGCCAACTGTGCCACGGCGCGGCGGCCGGCTAATTTGAATAATTTGAAACTCAAGAAAACAATATAAACATGAATTAAAAACATGGGCATTATATACTGCGGAAATATGATCAAGTTACAATAGTTTATATTTTTATTTTATAAAAGTTATATTTTATTACAAGTTCTAGTTTATAACAAGTTTAATATTTTTCTTCTGTCAGATATAATGCAAAAAAAAAAAAATCTGCCACCTCAGGCTCAGCCTAGTGAGGTGGTTTATACCAAGTAAGAAATTATAAAAAAAAGTTACATACCTACTATTTATTTAAATTGTACTTTTTCTGATATTTTATAGTCTGTATATTGTTAGATTTTGTTTGGTTTCAATACCTAATAAAAAAAAAATATTCGCTAGATTGCTGCATAGTAAAAAGTATGCAAGTTTACCGACACAAATCTCGAAAGGAGTTATGTTGAATAGTAGGTATATTCAAATATTGAGTTCGTTGTTCGGTCACGATGATATTGTGTGACTCCAATTTCAAGGAAAACTTTTTACAAATCAAATCTTTCTCGATACCCATTAGCTTTAATAACTAAGATTAATAAATAATACTTTGGACCGAATCAAATAGACGCTGTACCTACTAGACTAGTATATTTTATTAGTAGGTACTCAGATACACGAGTATGTACATAAGTGACGCATAAAAATAGATCAGGCGCCATGCCATCAAATAATATCCACTAAGACAAAAAAACACACTCAGCTTCTTAATTAGAAGTCAGACTCTTCGTTCGGCAAAACGAGAAGCCAAGATTTCAAACGTATGTATCTACTTTACTTACAACAAAACCAGAACATATTTCATTCTTGTCTCAACGACCTTGATACATTTTTTTATAACATCAAGTATTCGGTCTCACTAAGTAGTTGTACGTGATTAATCAAATGCATTATCAACATGACTATACGTTTGTTTGTAGTCACCCAAAGAATATCTAAAGAAATAATACATATGAGAAATTTTGTCTGTGACCCTTAACGTCATTAATTTTTTTTATTTGCATATATGCAAACATTGGATTTTTTTCCCTTTCGGGGGTCAAATGGTATTTTTATTGAAAAACTTTTTAAACATCTTAATAGAGACGAAGTTGGGATATTGTTGAAGGACTAGGAAATCGAGGCACCTACAGGGCTTACGACCTGTCATCGGCTGTTTTACGTGATCACTTTATGCGCTTGCGCAACTTTCACCAATTATGCCTTGTTATTGAGTTCCTTGTTTACAAATAAACTAATTTCTCAATAGATGGCGTTACAAAAAGGCTCTTCGGCTACTTCATAGATGGCAATAGTATAGTTCCTTATTTTCAGGTGAATTGTTACACACTATTCAAATATATTGAACTTTCAAAAATTACATCGATAAGGGAATTTTTTATTTACTGTTTATTCACTTTATCAACCTCGAATGAGCTATGACCGGTTTCGAAACGACCAATTCGTTATCAGGACAAAAAAGTAACAAAAACACACGTTCATAATTATTTCTCACTCAAATCTAGCTTTTCCAAACAATGGCTAGTTGGAAGAAGTAAGTTGCTATTGCTGATAAAATTGCCACTTGTATAGGGTACAAGGCATGGTATGGCTCCTACTTACCTCTCAGAACTTTGCATTCCTCTTTCAATTAACGACAGACAATCATCACTTCGTTCTGCATCTTCATCCATGGTTGGAAAATTAGTTGAAAAAAACAGGGTGCATACCACTAATTTCGGCGATCGTGCGTTTGCTGTGGCAGGACCAAATGCATGGAATAAGCTCCCAAATACCCTCAGACAAACTGAAAATATATCTACCTTCAGGAAAAATCTCAAAACACACCTTTTTCGCAAATCTTACCAAAGCCATAATGATACATTTAATCAATTTTCAGCGCCCTTGAGGTGAGATATTCACGAAAACGGCGCTATATAAATCATCCAAATTTATTATAAGGGAGCATTTAACTATTATTAAATTAGATTTTTTAAATTTAAATTTGGATTTGATTTTTTAAGAAACTTCCATCCTCGCCACGAGAATTGATTACTTAACGCAAAAGGAATATTAATATCGTAATTAACTGTCGATTATTTATTCGGAAGAATTCAGTTTAATATCAAAGTAAAAATAAAACAATATGTTTTGATTCATTGATAGCTATTTCGCTTTATTAGGGTATTTTTTAGACTTGTCTTGAAGTCGTTAAGATGTCTTGAAGATACCTTTTAATAAGACGAAAGAACTATCGACGTCAAAATAATATATTTAATGTAGAATCAAAACTGTATTGTTTATTTCGTATTCTGTCAATTCTAACATTTATTTATATAATAATAATCATTTTTTATAGCTCCGTTTTATGTTAAATGACCATTCCAAGGGCGCTTTTGCTTATTTGTTGGCTCTTCACTTTTTTGACTTCAGGAGGTAATTTATTCCATTTGATTGGTCCGTCTACGCTGAAACCACGGTAAAAGTAAGCCGCTTTATTGGATCTATTCGATTCCTTTAAATTATTGATCTTATGACTTTCTGAAGATATCAATGTTGAGCGTCTCTCTGATGGTAGGTACATTCATCTGACACAGCTCTCGAATATAGTGCGGAGCCAAGTCATGCAGAGCCTTGAAAACTATCAAGCACACTTTGTTATCTATTAGCTCTGGACACCAAAACCAGTGCAGCTCTTATGAATGTTATATTAAAATAAATAAAAAAAATAAAAAAACTTGAAATTTGTTTTTTTTAATTAATAAGTCCTTGTTAAACAAGACATATACATCTTCCTTTATTCCGTAAATTAAACATAATTTCTTGTGCTATAGGTGAACGAAATCGGTCAAGGCAGGATTAGTCTTCTTAATGCATTACATAATGGCGACATTTGTGTTTAGCACATGCAATATAATCCCACCGTATAGTATAAATATGTAGGTATGGATATATAGTTTTATTATGATTATCTCAAAAAATATCCTTAAAAACATCTGTGAAAATAAATAAGGAGTTCAAAACAGTTTCAACTATATTATGTCATATTATTGCGTGGGAGACAGTGATGCAAGGGGAAGTTCGGATAAAGTGAAACATTATTTTACCTCTTCTTCTTTTAAAAGTGGGCAGACTTTTCGTTCTATAGTTATAACAAATAAAATACAAATCAAATTATATAATGGAAGAGAATGAATATATGCTAAGTACAAGTAGGTACCTACATATATAGTTATTATTCATTTTTTAGAGAAATGTTAAAAATAATAAAAACTTATAAAAAATTCTTATTAAAATCGAATTTATTTGAAATATATTTTATGTGTATGTGAGCAAGGGGTACAACGTTGTATTATAAATTTTGTGACTTTTTATAGCTCGAATCGAAAAAAATAAATTGAGTTGGCATCATTTTAATTAATAAGCGAATAAATTAAAATCTGATCTTATCTGGATCTGTGAGACGATAAATTAATATTGTAAGTCTCCAGAATAAGGCAACTTGTTATTAGGTGCGTGTTAAATTCATATTTGACATTTCGTTTGTTGGCCGAGAAGCAATAAAAGTATATAAGTAAATTAATAAAAATAATAAATAAATTAAAAAAATAATAATAAACAAATTTATTTTGCATTTTATTTTGCTCTTTTAAATAATTTACAATTTACGCATTGATCTGCTAATTCTTTTGAGGAAGTGTATAATGGTAATAATAATAATTGAGTGTTATTATTTGTAGTGCTTAATTGTTATTAATATCATTAGTAAATCGGCCAGCGCCGTAAAAAAAAAAAAAAAAAAAAAAAAAAAAAAAAAAAAAAAAAAAAAAAAAAAAAAAAAAAAAAAAAAAAAAAAAAAAAAAAAAAATTAATAAATAAATAAATAAATAAATAAATAAATAAATAAATAAATAAATAATAAATAATAAATAAATAAATAATAAATATATAAATAAATAAATAAATATATACCTAAATAAATAAATTAATACATTTATAAAATAATTAATAAATAAATTTTTAAATATATCAATGAATAAAAAATAAATAATAAAAAATATCAATGAATAAAAAATATTAATTAAAAATAATAAAAATTAGTATAATGAAAAAAAATAATTAATTAATTCGCTTAATATGAAAATTAATAAACAAATAAAATTCTTAATATTAATAAGTTAGTAAAATTAAGTATTAAAAATATATTAATTAATTAAATAAATATCCGAAATAGTCGTTGATCCCTCTTTCACTCTTAATATGTTGCACAGATGTCTGGAATAATTGTCCAGCAGATGCGTTCTCTAGGACTTCACTAGACATCACATACATTTATTACATTCTTATGTACATAGGTACCTATTTTAATTAGACCGGTGCGGTTTTTGCATTGACAATACATAAGTAGATACATACCTACATACCTAACATTATACATGTACGTTGTCTAGTTTTTAAACGAAGAAAAAATCCAAGGCCGACATAATTGACGAGTTCGTTGCGACGCGACGTGAATGAAACATTCCCATAAAATATTTTATTTACATATTTACTGGGATTAAAATTTTTATTTCAAATTAAATACGTAGGTAGGTACCTGCCATTGTGGGATGATATTATTTTGAAAATGCAAGTAAGCACTTTTTAAATGTATCATTTATTACATTTGTACCACTGTTCTTATATTCTACGTCACTGCTTGTATTAGGTAACTACTGCACGCTTAGATTTATTAGATATTATCATTTTATGTTTAAAAATATTCATTTGGTAGGTATGTGAACCAAATCTAAAATAAAATAAATAAATATGTAATTTATTCATTCATTTCGTCACGTCATATCCCACAGTATATTGGGGTAACCAGGAATAGGTGTGCGGGTGTGCATAATAATAAAAAAGGAAGCACATGTTTTCTTTTATTTTTTACCTCTTTTCTTTCCCTGCCTTATTGCATTTATTTTTTAATTTTCTCTTTCTTTTCTTCCCTATCCTTTTTTGTTGTATGTACTCCTAAGATCAAAATTAATTAAATTAAATTGTCACATTGTATTTATTAACTTCATTTATATGAGACACAATATTGGGTATATGGATTTGTACAATATGCTTTATTTATCTGCTTGTTTTTCTGTATACCTACATACGCCTCGTCTCACCAAAAATTGCACCTATATATATTCTAAATGGGTAGGTACCTAGTAAACCACATTGCGGAACTATGTGAATATGAGTTGCTAATATGAATCGCCAAATAAATAAGTAAAACAAACATATGAAATGAAATAAAACCCTGTAAACTATCCTTGTTTAAATATAAGTAATGCATACAATACTTATTACTATGTATAACTATTATGCGCAGAAATATTTGGGGAATCAAGCCTGTGTCTGTGTTTATTAAAATAAAATAAATATGAGTAATTACACAGTTGTACAAACCATCACGACTTGTCCCTATTAGGTATTGTTACAAGTAGAGATAGCCGAATACCATAATAATGTCACTTTTACGCTAAACAGTAATACGATTAATAATAATAATGAACACTTGCGAAAGTGGCGAGTTTATTGCCATGTGGCAATTTATTCCAACTGAGAAGTGTTTCCAGTCCGGAGTAGCTACATTAGCGTGAAAAATTAATTTAAATAATTTCTCCTCTAGCCAGGACGCCCGCACAGAAACCAAACGGCTTACCAACTGTGCCACGGCGCGCGGCGGTCGGCGACGATTCCTGTAAAATATATTTTCAATAAGTAGGTGGATAGGTGGATAATCTCTCTTTCTATGCCTGTTGGCCTGTTAAAGTTCAGTACCAACTTTACTCCTGTGTCGTGGACTGTCAACTGTCCTTCCATGTCTTGGGAGAACGTCCTGGAGGTCTGCTTACCTGGGGAACATTATCCCCGGCCACTTTAAAGGTTCTTGAATCAGCCATTCTCGATGCGTGTTCGTTCCAGAACTATCTTCACTGTCGATTTCATCTAACTATATCCTATGTATATTTACTCAGTTATTCATTTATTTGAGACAGAAAAAACGACAGCAATGTCATAGGTATACAGAATACTTATAATAAGGGATTTTATATAGCGCCGTTTAATATATTCGTATGGTGAGTCAGGCGCTCACAAGATTACAAGAAGTTCCCTTAGCCATATTCTGGCTTTGGTCGTCAGGTTATTTATATCCTCCATCACTCTACCGAATCTGTGGGACGGACAAATAGTTACAATATGATCTATGGTTTGGACCAGATCGCCATACTCACAGATTATATGGTCACTTATGTAGCCCCATTTCTGGCGCTCAGCTTCACTTCTGCTGCAGCCTGTCCTAATCCGGTTCAGTGTTGCCCACTCTTTGCGCTCTAAGTCAAAACCGGCAACCCTTTTTGATGAGTCCATGACGAGGTTTTTGATTTGCCCACTTCTCCATTCTAGCGCCGTTTAAGTATTCAAAATCATTCCAAGGGTGCTAATAGTTAAGTTATGTGCTAAATTTCACTAAATGACTAAAAACAAAGCTGTTTTCAGTTTTCTAGTGAAAGCGGACATCTGGAGGCAGTGCATTCCACTTAATTGAACCATTCACACCAAAGCATCGGTCATAGTAAGCAGATTGTTGACTCTGAAAATAACAAAATCATACATGCGCCAAAACAATTATCCGAAAAAAATTATAAAATGTATTTTTTTAATTTATTAAAAATAAAAATAAACGATAACATCGTATTTTAAGTCAAAGAGTAGTCGCCATGTTTAGCTTGCGTAGAGATAGATATGTTTTTATCAATTATAACACAAAAAGTTAATTGAATCAAACCGCACGTAGATTTATGTGTAATGTTGTCCTGGCACATAAATCTTCTGAAAACTCGATCCTGTCCTAACTAGACATTATTAATATATCAGTCCAGTAGTATCAATCGTGTTAGATACTTATATACTTAGTTACCTTTGTCTAATATGCGAATTGTCCATCGAAACAGAATTATCTATTATAAATGATCAATTATGGATAATTTGAATATTTTTTTTATAAATTCAATTTACACTTGTAAAATTGATGTTTAATGCCTATTAGCACATATCCAATATAATTTTAATAGATTTTTTCTCGTCATAATATTTTGAATATTTTATATTTTTATTTATTTTTTTATTTGTTGGTAAATTCACAGAATACATATATAACATAACATTTTTCAAATAATAGTTAAAATATAAATGTATTCCAATTACGAATTAACACGTGAAATATTACAAATTTAATGCTTGGTACAAAAATTTTTAACAAATAAAGTATGTATGTTGATAGAGGAATTACACAATTAGTAAATGTTCATTTATTTTAATTTAGTTTAGAAATGTACCTATATTATATTAATTTCAACTGTTTTTACATTGAGAACATGTATTTTTTTGTAAGGCAGCCATTCCTTATACAGGACTATTTGTGCCGTTGATCAATACCCCCTATTCTGTAACTATTGTAACTAAAATAGGAACGTACTAAAATTGTAGATTTTAAATTTACGGTCGTATTTCAGCGTTATAAAATATCAACTTGGACTAAATGGAATAGGAACGTACCTATTTTGGCTGGAACGTTCTTAAAAAGTCACTGAATCGGACGTATTATGAATTATTATGAAAATTATGAAATTTTCATCATTTTCATAATTATTCAAAATACGTCTTATTCAGTAAATTTTTAAGAACGTTCCGGCTAATATAGGTATGTTTCTATTTCATTGAGGCCAAGTTGATATTTTATAACGCTGAAATAAGACCGTAAATCTAAAATCTACAATTTTAGTACGTTCCTATTTTAGTTACAATAGTTACTGAATAGGGGGTACTGTGTAGTTATATGCAGTCAACAGCGTTCTAAACTGTGTGCAGCACAACCTGTCGTCTGCGAAATTTTTCAACTGTGAGAACAATTGTACTACTCTAGTGAGTGTGAAAAATAATAAGATATTGTGGGGGACTACATTATAACTATATTTTTTTATATGAACTTATGTAGCAGTTTATAAATTTCCGTTGATCCTAACGATAGAAGATAATGTACAAATAATGGTAATTGGAATTTTTCCCTCATCGAGTATCCCTCATTGGAATTTTTCCTCCATAAATATCAAATGCGTCTCTTATTGGAAAACATGTGGAAACAATAAAATAGTACTATTGCATTTCTTATTCCTCTCGTTGTGTCATATCAGGTCTCCCCGACGTTGATGACCACCATAGAGAAAGCCTCCCTGTCCTGTGTTGTGTAAAACAGTTCCTCCACAGTTCTTATACCGGTCCATTCGTGGATGTTTCGCAGCCAGGAAAGCTGACTTCTTCCGACCCCTCTACGACCCTCAATCTTCCCCTTCATGACGAGCTGAAGGATGGCATACTTTTCATCTCTCAGAATGTGACCGAAGTAGAACACTTTACGGAGCTTAACATTGATGAATAATTCTCTTTTGGTGTTGGCTCTACGTAGTACTTCAGTGTTACTGATCATGTCAGTCCATGATATTCTTAGCATTCTGCGGTGGATCCACATTTCAAATGCTTCAAGGCGGTTTATAATATTAACTTTGAGAGTCCAAGCCTCCACCCCATAAAGCAGCACTGACCACACATAACACTTGACCATTCTTTGTCTCAGTTGCATTTAACTGAATAAAAATCAAATTTTTTAACGTTTTTATCAAGCCGAAAAAATTCAACGTGCATTTTCAACGGGAATTCACAAGTTCTGAGAGATAGTGAGCTCCAACTGGTCGGAAAGTCAATTGCGAAATTCCAGTACAGACAAGTGAAGTTACAGGGTGTAAAAATCCACAATCAACTTGGTATATTGGCATTCAGTAGATATTCGTGCAAAAAATAGCATTCCTTGGTCACCAAAGAAAAATGATTCCATGTGCATTAATAAATTTAGATGACCAACCTCGCCTGGGTGTATTGGTGATGTAATTCAGACTGTGGTCGGTACCGGCCTTGGGGGCCTTCATTTTCTTTTGCGTGCGGCCATTAGCATTATAAACCCATTCAGTTTTAATTGAATCCGTCTGATTTATTTCCCAGTCTCATCTCATTTCGGATTCCAAAATAAAGTGAAAAAAAGATGTGCCCATATAGCGTTGGATTATTTTTTATTATTATTTTTATTAATGCACGCGAGGTGACTTTCGCTTTTGATTGGTATATACCTACATGTTATATTATGAAACACAGTCGTGTACAGTACATCTGCTGATGTACAATCTTGGAGATAATTTATTGGCCGTCTTATTTGGTGAATTGACACGAAAGACAATAATTAAGACGGCAGTGTTAGATGACCTGAGATAATCTTTAAAAATAACACCAATATCCAGTTTTTATTTTACATTTTCGATACACTAGTAGAATTTCCACCGCTTGCAAATGAAAGATTTGCACTATGTAGGTATGTGTGTATCACTCCTTTTTTTCTATAACGCAGTTCACCCTGCAAAGAGTGTTCAACAAGTTAAAAATAAATAAATAAAAATATTTACATCACTATGAACTATGTTTACTGTTTATCGGAAGAAGCACGCTTTGTTTTTAGATGTTTGTTAATAATATTATTGGGTACATAAATGTCAAATTGTATTATTCTTCAAACGTACCTATGTACATGTTAACATGTGTGTGAAAAATTTGACATACGCAATGTTTTTATCTATTTACCGAACACACTCGTATATTTCACAGAATTTCTTGGATAAGTTCAAATGTTTATATCAAGTGTGGTTTCTTATACGTAATAAAATAAATGATAAAAATACAATAATTTTCGAAGAAAATTTGTTATAGGTTATGGTTATTTATGTGTAGTATGTTATATAATATAGTTGTTTTATACAGTTTGTAATTACATGGACGTCCCGCAATATTACATAATATGTGTGGTCAATATACGAAGTGGGGTTACAAATCCCGTTTTGGAGTATTATAACTTCTTTGACAATCTTATTTACACTCTTATGATAAAAGTATATAATTTGATGAGTTTTCGTCTGTAAATTTGAGGCACCGCCTTGGAATAGTGCTTCCACCCTTTTCTATTATCGTTTTCGAGTGTCCCATACGAGCCGGGTAATCGAAAATACAACAGGCAACAATGAAATCTCACATAGTTCAGCAATGAGGTTCACCACTCAATCTGAATGTTGTGACTTTTTAGGTGAGGCGAGACTGGAGTGTGGGTTTACACGCATAATGCACACCTGCACATCTGTCGCTGGTAACCTCACATTGTGGGATATGCCGTGATGGTATGAATGAATGAATGAACATTTTCATAATATATGATGTACCTACGATCATAATATTGTATCTTTTAAGTGATGAAGCAAATGCAAGACCAGGGGGGCAAGTCTGGTCAACAGGCGGAATCAAAGCCATCCATGTTTACCCATATAATGGATATAATTATCTTATGGATATCTAACACCATCTTCTATCCAAAGTCAAATCTTGTACCCTTGGTCTTGATCCTGATCTCGAACTGACTCAAGCAGTCTGCAATACTTTTGCTCAAGTTTAAGGAGTGTACCTACGTATTATACATAGGTAGTAATTAAGAATAAAAAGTTTTAAAAAAATGCAGTACCTAATAAGAATGACACAAACATTATTATTTATTCATATGAGAATCCATGTGCATATCACAATGTACGAAAAATGGGTTTGGTATCGTAAAAAATTAAAAACTTATATTAGTTATATGAAAAATGATAATTACATACGAGGCTATTAATTTGATTGCTGTATAATATTGAAATGAAATAAAGCTCGTGTACACTAAGATAGTATCTCTCTGTGATGCATGAAAATCAATGTCTGTTCGCAATCCTTAATTTATTCTTCTTCTTCAACCTGTTGCTGTCTTATTGCCTGGAGAAATGTGAAGGCCTTCTCCACATTTATTTAAGCCAAGCGGTCTTGAACCATATTCCTAAATCATTAAAAACGATATTTTTTTTTGGAAATCTGGAATTATTATTCAACAATAACAAATGTATCCCAAAAAAATACATAATGCCGGAATTCGTAGGTCAGTTGGTGAGTTATCTGACTCCAGAGCTCAAGGTCTCTGATTCGATTCCCATTTTTTAATTGAATTTTGAGATCTGCGAAACGATACATATCACAAGTCTCCATATTGTGGCTACTTGATATCGAATAGTGTTAAATTAACATTTGACTTTTAACCTATCTGTTTGTTACCCGTGATACATAATAAAAATAAAATAAATTTTGAATATGGTATATGAAGGATGCATATAGATTGGACTGAGGATGAATGCTAGCAAACAAAGGCAATGGTCTTTGAAAAGAGTGAAAGCAGAACAGCTTGTCAAATAAGAGTAGAGAACGAATGGCTCGAGCAAGTCGACGACTATGTCTAACTGGGAAGCATGTTTCAAAGGAATGGAGGGATTTATAAGGAGATCGAAAGAAGAGTTGTGGCTGGAAACAGAGTGAATTGAGCACTTAGACCAATAAATTGTGAATGAACGCATCTTACCAAAGAAAGCCAAAGTTGCCATTCATAGCGCTATCGTTGTGACAACATTGACGTATGCAAGTGAAACCTGGACATGGCAGAAGGCGCACGAAAGCAGAATAAATGTAGTTGAAATGAGATCGCTAAGAAGAATTTATAATATTACGATGTTTGGCCATATCATCACTGGCGCTTAAGTCCGCTACGGACCCTGGCCTCCTCCAGAAATCATCTTCATTCCTTTCTATCGACCTCCAGTCTTCTCCAATTTATTAGTACTATTTCTCTTATATCACACAGCACGTTGTCCAGCCATCTCAACCTACAAAGGTCTGCCTCTACTTCTTCTCCCTTCGGGACAGGTGGCTAATACGTTTTTAAGAATAAGGTTATTATCTATCCGGTAAACATGTCCAAGCCAACGTAGGCGCTGAATTTTAATAAATTGGACTACATTTGTTTCGTTGAACATTGCCTCTAGCTCATGATTATACCGTATTTTCCAGGCCCTTCCATCGTTAGTTGGGTCAAAGATTTTCCTTAATATCTTCCTTTCAAACACCAATTACATATTTTCGTCCTTTTTAGTCAAAGTCCAACATTTCGCTCCGTACGTCGGGACTGGTCGGAAAAGAGTTTTGGATTACGCGAAATTAGTTTTGACATGAAATGTTTGAGTAGCCCATAATAACATCTATTAGCCACTGCAAGCCTCGTTTTTATGTCCATGCTAATATTATTGTCCGAAGTGACCAATGATTCCAGGTAGGTGAAGAATTCAACTGATTCTATCCGATGTTCACCCACCAATATCTCCTCATTTCCTCTCGTCAGAGTATTATTTTGAAGAGCTTTCTTCGCTGACATATATTTGGTTTGACCGCATGGAGAGAATGAATGATGAACGCCTGACGAAGATAGTAGTATACAGTGCTGACAAGAATATAATTAGAGTTCTGGACCACCCAAAAAAGGGAAAATATGATCATCTGAAAGACGGAAATGTTAGACGCGTGAACAATAGACATGTATGAGATGATGTATGAATGTGTACGAGGCGAGGGATTGGTGCCTACCCTGGGAGGGTCTTGGCGTAATGGTATGTATGTTTGTATGTCTGTTAAATTTGAAAATAAAAATAAACACTTTTACCTACTGACTAACAGAAAAAATGATATCTTGATAATTTGTACCTAATGTAATTTTTCAAGTATTGAGCGAGGACATCTCGTAGGTTTTCAATAATCACTCGCCAACTGTCACCTAACGTGCGATCAACATTCCTCGTGTGAATCTGCCTTTAATCAGCATAGTTTCTACCGAACGCATATTATTTGCATAAATTTGGCAAACATCTTCCGCCATGGTCAAATCATTCTCAAATATACATATATTCAATACTGAAGGACAGTCAATTATTTATAGCTAATTCAAACAAAACATTTTGTATTAAATTTTCATTGGTTTTATGCAAGTTGATATAACCTACGTATGATTTACACTATAGCCCAATATATTATTTAATATTAAATTTGAGATTTTTGCATTAAAATGACGGGTGAACGAAACCATTGTGCGAATTTAAATGCCAATGTGAAATGAAAGGCAACATGTCATATGCATCATACTTGTGAATATAATAGGGTTGTACCATAATATTATTTGATAAAATAAATATTATTTGAGTACACTATGTGTGGTAATTTTTTTAAATTTATTTATTGATTCAATAGAAAACCAACATTTCTTTAATTTTTACATAAAATAGTTTAAATATAAGATAATAATAAACAAGGAAACTAATAGAAGGTTTTCACTTAAATTATAGTTGTAGCTAAATTTCTTGAACTTTTAGCTGAGAAGGGGAGAAGATTTGCACGTAAACCAACAAAACAAAAAGACACAAATTTCAAGATGTTTGAACCGGAAGCTCGTTCAAGATGTTTGGCGAAAATTATAATACATTAAAAAATATATAAGCATATGTATAAACGCAATAGAGTTTGAGGAAAGGAAGAAGTGGGGAGATGGGTTTTTCTACATCACAAATGCTCACGTGAATAAATAAAAATATCCTTAGATTTATGTTTGAAAAAGTTAAATTTTAAATTAAATATAACTAAATATTCCATACATACATACATACCATCACGCCATATCCTTTACGGGGTAAGCAGAGAGAACCGAGCGCCATACTCCTCTATTTTTGCACAGACTTCTAGCTTCCTTTACATCCATGCATCGTCTCATACATGCTCGTCGATTTTTCAATCTTCTTATATTTTATTCTTTCAAAATATCATTCACATGGTCATGCCATCCCTTTCTGGGGCGGCTATTCACTCCAAACTAAATTTTATTTAATACATTATACAAAAAAATTCCCTACATGCTTCAGCATTGATGTTTACTAGCTATTTTGGATCTAGTGCCTTTTGTGACTATTTTAATGACAAGTTTGGTGTACGATGATACACGCATGTGTCATGCTTCGTTTTATAAGGTAATGCACAACCGCACACCGACGCTGAATACCTCACATTACGGGATATGCCGTGATGGTATGAACCTATGTATGCATTGTTAACCTTATGGAAAATAATTCCAATTTCAAAAGCTGAACTCGGTAAGTAGGTACGCATTATACATTTAAATAAAATATCCTGAATAGAATCTTATTCCAATCGTTAATATGTTCCAGATATGTTCCCGTTAGCATAATAGTGTTCGCAATTTTCGCAACTTCGTATCGTATTTCTCCACCATCGCCTATACAGAGTCACTTAACATCTATCCTGAAATAGAAGTGTTTTCTACTTACTTTTTTATCCTACTGTCGATTCATTCATGAGAATTCAATTCTCTGAATGAATCGACATTATTAAGCCAAGATGCCTGTACGAAGGATAATTTTGTATGGTGTAGTGGACTTTTTGCATGCTAATAACACCAACTAGAGGCCTCGCAGCATATATGTTCCCGTACATGGATTTACTCAGAATTCGGAGTAGAACATTTTATGTGAGTTTTGTGTGTGTGTGTGTGTCTGTGTGTCTGTCTGTCCCCCCCTTATAACTTTTGATCCGCTCAATTTACAGATCTCAAATTTTCAGAATATATAAACAGTTATAGGTCTACAAAACTTTTATACTCAGAATTGTGAATTTTTGTTTCAGTCAGGGGTTATTAACTTTTGAAATTTCGGTTAATTTTTCCATATATCTCAGAAACCATAAAAGCTAGAACGCTGAAAATTGGTATAAATATTCCTGGGTTTCTCAAACATTTTTAATTAAGAAAAATATTTTTTTTATGATAAATTTATGAGTTTAACTGCCTATATTTCCATTTTTTTTTAAATATCGAAAAAAGCCGAAACACCCCAACTAGATAATTTAATTTTATATAAAAAATATTAACATTGAATTAGCACATCTCAAATTTTTTCTAACAATTTTTATAAAAATTGAATTTAGTGACGACATTGCTTCATAAAATTTGTATGGTAGTAGCTTACACACAATATCTATGAAGACTAAATTGTTTGATACTAATCTCCAAACATACATACATACCATCATGCAGTTTTCATATTCTGGGTAGGATCAAAGGACTTACCTCCATACTATCCTATCTTGACATACATACCTAGGTACATGGTTGTATAGAAAATCAAATATCTTAAAATATTAAATAATTATATATATTATTATATTAAATTTGTATTTATGGGTTTATAGTTTGGTACTTATTCTTCAACTATACGTACTATCGCTATCGACAGTTGGATC
This sequence comes from Molanna angustata, assembly GCA_963576475.1. Lineage (NCBI taxonomy): Eukaryota > Metazoa > Arthropoda > Insecta > Trichoptera > Molannidae > Molanna > Molanna angustata. The sequence goes on along the minus strand of OY754968.1, from coordinate 38,459,877 downwards.
TCATGTGTTACATGCAACTAGTTTAATAAAATTTATATTACAAATATAAAAAAACAATAAAAAAATATAGAAAAAGATGCACAATAAGAAAAAGCACATACACAAAATATTTATTTATTTTATGTAGCTTCTCGGGCAACTAACAGGTACTATGTCAAATAATTATTTAACACGCACCCAATAACAAGATGCCACATTCTGGAGACTTACGATAGTACCTAATCGTCTCACAGATCCAGACTGAAAACACAATTAAAAACTGTATCTCCAGGGACTGAACCCGGACTGAACTCGGGACCCTTGGATCAGCAGTCAGATACCCAACCAACTGAGCCACGAAGGCCGACAATATATAATTATTATCTATATCTAATGTATACATAATAATTATCTATAAAAAAAGAAGTGAATATAATTTACCAATCAGACACATTTAATAAGTTTATTTTATTTTGTAGGTGTTTTTCTTTTGAATTCATTATATTCAGTTGCCAGTCTCAAATCTGTTTCAAGTTGATTGAACTACACCACCCCATTGTACGTATAGTAGTGCTATGCAAAAATTGTATGTCTTAACGGGGTACAAACTTACTCACGTACCTATTTCTTTATCAGCTCTATAAATATTTTTTTCTTTGTCAGTCTATCTTTATTCGTTCTTCATAATAAATTAATTTTAAAGCATCATAATAATAACGGCATTCTTTAAAAATGACAACATATAAACTTCAAACGACCACCCGAAGATACTTACTAGGAAAACCTCTTTTTTTACTGCTCAGACTTTTCATCAGATTTAAAGACTTGTTTCTCGATTCACATCTAAACCAGCGCAACGTCTGATATTATTTAGATATGAATCTACCTAGTTTTATAGGCCCACATGTTCTATTTCAAAGTTGCATATATCTTGCAATTATAAAAAAAATATGCGTAGTCAACGTATATTCTTCACAGTGTGTAAATACATTCAGTAATTATACAAGATAAATAATTATTTATAGTTCTATATCTTTGTCTTATTGATAACCAGTACCTACCTACGGGTATATGTATACATACGATGAATTAAATTAAATTATGAAAAAACGTAGGTATTCATACCATCGTGTTAGGCAGACCTCATACCTCACGTGTTAGGTACAATGAACCGAACCCCATATTTAACTATGTACATTGATTCGTACCTCGCCATCGAAGCAAATTATTTATTAAGTCAAGGAGAATCTGAACAATTAAGTCCGGTCAAACGGTAGAATCGAAACCTTCATGATAACCTATATCATGGATATAATTATCTTATGGAGTTCTACAATATATTTAGATATTATATATGTAAAAGCTTGAGATATATCCATAAGATAATTATATCCATGATATGGGTAATCATGAGGGTTTTGATTACATCGTTTTACAGGAATTGTGCCCCTGGTTCCCCACATGGTTTAGGACCTGCCAAGATTTTTTCTGCATTATATCTGTTGGATATTTATTCCAAGATGACGACTCTGTTAAAAATCCTGCCTTGACCAATATTATTTATTTTTTTAAATTATTTTCCTACTTATTTCTTATTTACTTACGTTATAAATAGAAATATTATCAATGTTATATTTACACTAGGTATTTTTTAATCAAACAAAAATGATTATGTTTCTACATATATATTTTCCTTATAATAGGACGACCGTTTTGGCTTAATAGGCCCTTATCAACTGGTCTATAAAAAAATAATGTTATATTTATTACTTTGATTCAACTTCCCAATATTTTTATTTATAAATAAAAATTATCATAAATACGTTGATATGTTATAAAAATATGAAAATACTTGGTTAATGTTCTATTATTGGATTATTGACGCGTTTCGTGCAAAGCACATCGTCAGAATAATGCTCTACAAGACTGAGACTAGTGGTTATATACAAAATTTACATGACAGGTGTATAAAAATGTTGGTTTTTGAACGGTTGAAAAGAAGTTATATAATGCAATATAATGCACGTAGATTTGTATAGATTCATTTGCATTATATAACTTCTTTTCAACCGTTCAAAAACCAACATTTTTATACACCTGTCATGTAAATTTTGTATATAACCACTAGTCTCAGTCTTGTAGAGCATTATTCTGACGATGTGCTTTGCACGAAACGCGTCAATAATCCAATAATAGAACATTAACCAAGTATTTTCATATTTTTATAACATATCAACGTACAATGGAGTTCTATCAAGAATTGTCGATCGACAAACTAAACTTAGTTATCATAAATAAAAATAACATAAGTAATAACTTAGTCAACCCACCTTTGACATGTTCCACCTACTTCAGTACATGTTACATGTACTCACTGCTGGTGACAAAACATTGAATTGTTCCTGTCTAGTGGGGTTCCTGAAAAGGGGGCTGCATAGGTACATATTTTTCTTGTCGCACAATATGATACCTTTTAGGAATAGTATAACTGTAGACTGATTTCATATAATGTATGAATTCATAACTTACTTAGAGCCGGCCGGTAGAGCTTTAACCTCCTGAACTAAAGATTTCCAAGCCTTCTTGTAAGCACAAACGCTAGAATATTTAACATAGAAATAAAATTATATATTTAACATGTAATTAAAAAAATATATGTATAAATTCCCATTTTTTATTTCTTTGTTATAAAGGACTCACACAAAGAATTGTATGTCGATCAATATAATTAATCATATTTACATTTTTTTGAAAAAGTACTTACTTACCTAATATTGAAACATTCGTCATTATATCGTCCGTCTTTCGTCCTGTAATCCTGGACAGATCGCACCCAACCGCCTCCAGCCACATATATTATGTCATCGTACCACCTTACTCGAGGTCTTTTAACACTTCTACTGCACGTTCTAGGTCGCCATTCCACCAACTTTTTAGTCATCTGGAGTCTGTGGTTCGGACGACATGCCCTGCCCAATTCCATTTCCGGTTGGCAACTCTTAGGACAACGTACTTTTCTTATGTCTCGAAGAAATACCCAATATTCTCCTTTCCATCGCTCATTGTGTTACTGCTAGCAAGGACATATTGAATGTTTTTTTTGTGTAAGGCTGTTCACCCTGCAAATAGTGCTTTGTGCCAATTTAATGATTACTGTTCAAAATTAGAAAACCCATTTTTGGTTATATGTTTATTTATTTATTTTATTTTGGGAAACAAAACAGCTGTTACATAATATATTTTACATTAAAACCCAGATGAACCCTCTGTCCTAAAAAAAGAACACTAGGCATGTTTCATTAAATAAGCACTTTTAACATGTATATTTTTTTTTTATTTACTGGTAACATCATATTTGTCTTCTAAGCGTACGTACACACTAGAGCGGTTACCCGCGTGCGGCTAACCGTCCGGTTAACCGCGTGACGCGGTTGAACTAGCGGTTAGCCGCGCTGCGGCTTGCCGTCCGGTTAACCGCAGCATGCGCGGTTGAACGTGCGGTTGCGGTTCGTTTAGAACGAACCATTTCAAAGATGGACTTGGAAGAAGTTGCATCTATTTATTACATCTACGCTCGTATTAAGAAAAAAAGGAAGTATTGGGTGCATCCGTTTTTGGTAACACGAAATGAAAGCAGGTTGTTTGAAACATTTTTCGAAGAGATTAAAAAATACGAAGATAAGTTTTTTAGATATACCAGAATGAGTTTAAAAACGTTTGAAGTTTGTTATTTGCAGAACATTTTATGAATGAAGGTAGGGTAGGCTGGCAGGATAATTACATTTAAATTTTTAAATTCACAACAAGTTCAAATTATTTATAAATGTAAATAATGAGATAGGCATTTTTACGTAATGTCTCAGACAGGTCATTTTAGCAATACGGGATGATTGATATAAGGAACATTTTTTTTGTTAAAATATAATAAAATTTATTAGGGAAGGACCGTAAAAATAATCCTCTGCCTGTATTCTCTGCTGAAACCTTTTTTGATTTTATGACTTTTAAAAGAATTTGGTTTTATTATAATTTGTAAAGCGTATGTGTTCACTTGTTTATTACCAAACATGTTGTTTATTCATATTACCAAATTGTTGAATGTTGTTTGTGTAATAAATAAATGTAAAATAAATATATATATATTTTTTAACATAGGTACACCTACCAAAATATATAGCAAGTATGAGGCGATATATGGACGTGAATGAAGCAAAAAATGTATGTCAGGATAAGATTGTGCAAAAAATGTATGCCTTTTAATAAAAATTATCTTATTGAAAAACGCACTATAATGTATTATAAATATACTAGGTATTTTTAATCAGACAAGAATGATTATGTTTCTACATAAATATTTCCCTTATAATAGGACGACCGTTTCGGCTGACTAGGCCTTTATCAACGGTCGTCCTATTATTAGGGAAATATATATGTAGAAACATAATCATTCTTGTTTGATTAAAAATACCTAGTGTAATGGAGTTCTACACATTAAACACCGTCAGTATTGACAAATTAAAAAATATTATAAATATATTATTTTAAAATCTATGATTGACATTGATTTTAAAATCTACATGAACAAACATGAAATAAAGAAATTATCATACATTTTTATAATTTGTTTTACCTACAATATTATGTATGCTCTTGCGACTTATAAAAACATTTTATATAGTAGGTATATGTAGGTACCTATATTGTATGCTTGCATTTCCTACTTCTGTATGCTTGCATGTTGTGGAAAAAATACATATAATATATATACATATACATAAAAAAAAAATTACGAACCCATTTTCTTCTTATCGTCCGTTTGTAATTCTGCACCATAAAAAATATTTACCAGTTCCTCCCATGATTGTTTTTTTATATTTCTATCAGAATATTCGGTACATTTGGAATTCCAAATGGATGGACGATGATGTTCTTCAATTATTAACTTTTCTGTATCAAAATCCATTATTTGCAAGACTCGTACAAGACTCGAAACTGACCTCACTCAACAGCGGCTAGCCGCTCACTAACCGCATAGTGTGTATAGCAACCGCGCGGCTAACCGTCGATGGGGCCGCAGGTCTCCGAGCAACCGCTCCGGTTGGGCGGCTAGCCGCATCATAGTGTGTATGAAATTGAATTTTACATACATTTTTACAGCATGCGGTCAACCGGACGGCTAGCCGCGCGCGGCTAACCGCATTTTCTACGTATTTATTCTTTTCATTTCTTCTGTTTCTACGTATTTGTTGAGTTTTCTTTTGATCGGTTGTTCTTATTGTATTTCATGTCTATTTACTATTATTGGTTGTAACTCTATTTTATTGTATTCCGTTGTTGTATTTCTTTTTATAAATTGGGGTAATAAATGAAAAAAAAAAAAAATTGTGGGGCTTTGAGGGTAAACTGATCTTGGGGTGTGTGCATCCTGGAGGTCGCCCTTCTGGTGACCGAAAGGATGCATGTGTCGTGTGACCTGCGGGCTGCTCTTGAGCAACCTAAAGGTCACCCTCACGCACCTATACGCGGCACACTTTTTAAGTGCGCCTTTTGCTGGCGTATTCAGTGGACTCGAATAGGAGACTTCATCTCCTAAAGCGAGTCTGGGTGGTGGTGGGCCAACTCTCAAAAAACCGCCCAGTGCGTATAGACACTAAGGTTTGCTTCATCGTTTTTAACATATTTCTTTTTTCAGTTTTTTGACAGTCGTCTTTTTGAACGCATCTTATTTGAACAATTATTTTAAAGATGAATTTTTATGACATTCCGTTAGAAAATAATATTTTAATTTTGTAATAGAATTTGACTTAAATATTGAATCTAACTTATAAAATTATCAGTAAAAAATAATGATCAGGAAAGTAAGCTAATTACATTGTTCCACAGATTAATATAATAAAGACAATTCAGTATAAAGTCAAAGACAAAAGAGTGGTGTAAGTGTACATATATATGTGTGTGTGTATTTTATGAAGCGAGGGTGGGACATGAAGAAAGGTAGGAGAGGAGGAAATTTACCGGTTACGAAACAAAGTTCTCGAAGAGATTTTTCGCAGAATACCAGCATAATGTGAACCTTTGATTTTTCGACCAATTTTCATCACATTGAATGTTACTTGATATCGAAGTTGTATGAATGAAAATAACAAGACATTGATGTTTTTTCGCTTTTATTATATTTATAGTTGCAAATATATGTACCTACAATAACTTAAAACGAGCAATGAATATCGCACATCTGCTTCGTGTAGGAGATACACATTTCAGTCACCTCAAGTCCATAAAATAATATACATAGATAATCCGTGGGAAATTAACATATAACAAGCGCATTATAATATTAAATACATAATTATTTACAAGAGATTATAACTATATTCAACATACTGTGAGAAAGAACGATCGTTCTAGTCAACTCTAAATATGTTGAGGCTGGTTAGTACATAGGTACCTATTTCGTTTGGTTCAATTGTATCTCAGAATATGAATTTCTTATCCGATGACGAAATAATTTAACTAACTATGTAGTTGCATCTAACACATGATATTCAACTGTCAATGACGATAGTATGACATGTATAATTAATGAATGCAAATCAAAATATAAACCCTAAAATCCAAATTATTGAATATTTTAAGATATTTTGTTTGTATACAAAACATGCATGTCAGTCCTTTTTCGTACTCCGAATTTCGTATATATGTATGGAGATTAAGTATCAAACATTTAAGAGTCCTCTTAGATACCTATTGTGTATTCTGACATACAAATTTATATGAAACGATGTCGTCATTAAATTAAATTTTTACAATAAATATTAAAAAAAGTTTGAGAGTTTACTAATATATCATATATACGCATTTTTGTAGAAAATGTAATTATCTATGTAGGGTATTCAGCGTTTTTCAATATATAAAAGAATTGAAATATAGACAGTTTATTCCCAGTAATAATAAATTACTTTGAGATATTATATTTGTCTCCATTTATACAAATTTTCAGTATGTAGGTACTCTAGCTTTTGTGATCTTTGACATAGGTATATGAATTTTGGTCTGGGTGCATTAAGCGGATTAAAAGTTATAAGGGAAACACGTAGACACACATACCCACAAAATTTTCTACACTGAGTTAATCCATATGTATGTATGCTACGAAGTGTTTTTTGACTTCAAAATTGGATAACCATGAAAAACGTAGACCTGGCCATACAAAATCACGCGGGTAGAAACTTTTTCGATCTGATAAGAGAAATAAATTATCTTGAACAAATCGACAGTTGGATTTATCGGCATATGGCAATATCATCAAGTTAATAAATACGATAAAAAGCTATAAACTCTATTTTTAGCCCTAGAACAGGGTTTCCTAGTTGGGCAGCTGTAATATACTTGGTATCACTTACTTACGACCACGCTTTCTGACATCGAGCAACACGAACCCACTGATTTCCCATAATTTTGGCAATATCGTCAGCCCGTCTGCTCTAGGGGTTTTTTAATGAATATGTCCTTGTTAAACTAGTACATATACATCTCCCTACGTTACCTAAAATAAGCGTAAATGCTTGTGCTATAGGTGAACGAAATCGGTCGAGGCAGGATACGAACTCGCGACCACTGGATTACTAGCACAGCGCGCTAATCGCTCTGCCATCGACTCATCTGAATGTTATCTAAATGGTTTTTGGAGTTATCATTTAAAAATAGGTATACTGTAATAGTTTTATAACATTTTTTTATATCTCAATAGAGACGAAGTTGGAATATTCAGGGAGAACCGGGAAAGGCACCTACAAGGCTTACGACCTGTCATCGGCTGGTATACGTGATCAGTTTATTCGTTCACGTTAACCATATTATACCTTTATATTGAGTTTCCTATCAATCCAATTTTTATGAAAATTCTATATATTTTATTAATAGATATTGGTGTTCTTGAAAATAACCTGTTTTTACCATTGCCTGCTATGAAATAACGAAGAAACATTTTGTCACGCACTCTACTGAGAAATTGGTTTGTAAACAATACTGTGATAAATAAAAATAAATGTTTTAGGTATGTATCTACTTAGGTATATGTTACGTGTTTTACTTTCTTTCGTTTTACTGTCGTGCTTCCTTTGTAACACACCCGCTCACTTGTCGCTGGTTACTCCACAAGTTAATTTATTTTATTTAAAAATTAAAATTATTAACAATCTTTGTAATTTGCGATGCTCTTTGAGTAACACATAAAAATATTTCATTTGATTTGGGAAGCATGCGATTCATATTAATTACACCAACATAGTTAACTAGTCTCTTTCTATGGTTCTGAAATAAAAATCGCGTCAGAGATTGGATTTATGACAGGTAACTATAACAGAAACTAGGACCTGGTTAATCTATTTTGTGTGAGCTCGTATGTTTGTTGAGGTAATGAGTACCTATTTAGTGTGGAACGGGAACAATCACCTGGTTCGTAATTGCAAAATTGTCAGTAAAAATTGTTAACTGCTAGCCCTAGAACAGGATTTCCTAGTTGGGTAGCAGTAATCTACTTATTATTGTCATTATAAATATGGTGTGATAAAACGTAAGTAAAATAAAATAAAAATAAATAAATAAGTTTACACCATGACGGTATTTTCTCACAATGCGGGGTTACCAGCGACAGGTGTACATTATCTTATAAAAGTAAGCACGACACATGGATGTATCCAACATATCAGTCTCGTCCCACATTAAAAGGCACGAAATTTAAGCATGGGTGGTGAACCTCATTGCTGAATTATGTTAGATGTCATTTTTTATTTTGTTTACGGAAAATTGCCTTTTATACACATGAACAACAATTAAGTACCTACACACAGTGAATTACAAAAAAAAAATAAAACTATCATAAACACAATTCAAAAGAAAAAAAGGGTAGATACTATTGCGAAAACTGTAAATATAAATAATAATATTAAGTAAGTGGAAAAAAAATACAATTTAAAATAAAAGATATAGGTACTTAGGTATACACATTGAAACACAAAAATCATTAAAATATACAAATAATAATATACACACTTAGAAAAAAAGAACAAATAATAATTATCATAAAAAAATTAAAAAGTAACTATAGGTATAATAAAAAATGTTTGCTGTTGATTTTTCGATTACCCTGCTAAAGGGACATCCGAAACGATTTCAATTGTATACGTTAAATTTAGAATTGAAAATATTAAAGTTCCGTGGCGGCACAGCGCTTAGCGACCGCCCTGTTAAATGCATGCATACGCTTCCTAGCGTTCAATCAGCGATCATCGATCTTTATGGAATTTGGCGTTAGAGGAGTATCTCCTCTTTCGTGTTAATTTCGTATATTTATCATTTACTGAATTTATATTGTATGTCTGAAAGTTGTTACTATAATTTAGTATTTAATATCGTGAGTAATCTTTTATTTCTCTATACTCAATAATTTTACGAACCTGGTACCTTTCATTTAAAGTAACTGAAAATAGTTTGATCATGTCAATAATTTAATAAATTTAATTAATGTATTTTTATATAGTTTAGCATTTGTGTGTCAGTATAATATGAAGATTTAATTAGGTATTTATTAGGTAATTAAATCTACATAATATGGGATTCAAAACCTGAGCTAATATTAACAATAATAAAACAGTCATATATTTTACAGTTCGTTTTGCCTTCTTTTGTAGCAAATAGTCATTTACAATAATAGAGAAATTATAATCAATTCAATAAGAACGCTTCACCAAATCAGGTGCATTTTTCTACGCGTGGGTATTTAGGTTCATATCTTGTGGGCGGACAGCAAATGTAAAATGTGTTTGGTTGAATTGAAATAATATCACAATAAATCATTGTTAGCTGCAAGAGAAGCAGTTACCTGTTAAAAGGTGGGTTTCAGCACATGAATGTACCGACATGGTGTGTGTGTGTGTCTCTCGGCTGACAGACAGTAAGACACACATGCTTTATATTATGTATGTATTGTTTTATGACATGTGTCGCAGCCGGGTTACTCGCCTTGATGGATTATAATCATATTCCATTAGCATACAACACATATTGTGAGAGACTAGGTATGATAATTTGTATAGAGCTCAACTACCGATCTACAATACTTACAATATATAAGAGCTTTCGAGTATTTGGACCCAGTTAAGATAGAAAAAAGAAACGCATAATAATAATAAACTTAATCATAGGACACTACAACACAATAATTACGAGACGACACACAGATATTTTTTCATGACTCCAAAGAGAAACACGACGTTCGGACATGACTCCAAAGACAAACACGACATTCGGACATGACTCCAAAGACAAACACGACATTCGGACATGACTCGAAAGACAGACATGACATTCGGACATGACTCCAAAGACAAACACGACATTCGGACATGACTCCAAAGATAAACTTGACATTCAGACATGACTCCAAAGACAAACTCGACATTCGGACACTGAGATTACCTACTAGTATTTGCGGTCAAAAAATTTTAATACATAAAAAAAAATAAAGGACATCTAGTTGATGAAACATTTGTTACTTAAGAAAACAATAGAAACATGGATTAAAAACAAAGGCACAATATATTGCAGAAACATGATCAAGTAACAATAGCTTAATTTTTTATTTTATATGTATAATTAAAAAAAAAGTTAAAAATATTTTTTTCTGTGATATGTCCGCCTTCGTGGCTCAGTTGGTTAGGTATCTGATTGCTGATCCAAAGGTCCCGGGTTTGATTCCCGGTGGAGACACAGTTTTTAATTGTGTTTTCAGTCTGGATCTGTGAGACGATTGATATCGCAAGTCTCCAGAATGTGACGACTTGTTATTGGGTGCGTGTTAAATAATTATTTGACATAGTACCTATTAGTTGCCCGAAAAGCTACATAAAATAAAATAAAAAATTAACGCAAGTAATTTTCTGCCTCCTCGATTCAGGCTTAGCCTAGAGAGGTGGTGTGTACAAAAAAATAAATATATTATTTAACATATATATTTTTTTCTTATATTAATTGTTTGAATATTGAGATAATGTATTTTGGTTTACTTACTAACTTACTTATTCATAAAACTATGCTATCATCGCACTTAGAATTACCCCGAATCAATGAACGACGTTTATAAAATTCAATTACTTATTATTCATACGAATAAATCAAAATGTGCCTGTATAATATGAAAGCGTGATGACATGAGTAGGTATATACATAAACTCATATAATGTGCAGATATCTTGTTTCGTACATTGGATATTTAGATAAGTAAGTAGGTACGTAACTAAAATATATTATATTGGTATGATCCATTAGCTATATAAGACAAAACCTTCAGTCACGACTGTGTCTTGTCCGTTATTAATGAACTTAATACTTACATATAACCCGTCAAAAATGACGAAATTTAATGTTATCTATGACCTTCTGTACGCTATGTTTACCTGGTGACTTACTTCGCATATTGTGTGTCATTCTATACGCTCCTTATATTTGAACCGTATTTATTATTCCGTAGATGCAGAAGTAACACACCGCGTGAATACGGGATGCACTGAATTTTTTTTATTGTTAACAAAAACAAAATTTCATGTTAAAATTAACCAAACTACAGTGAAACATTTGGTTTTGTGCACACAGCCAAACCGTAGAGTTATAAATAGATAAACCATTATTACTGATAACAATGGTTTGGCTAAATCGCAGGTAGCCAGTTTAGTTGTCATAATATGGATAATGAAGAAAAAATATGAGCAAAAGATGCACAGAACAAAAATAAAGATGAAGTGGGCCGTAGGGTAGTTTGTGGGGCGCACCTATTTAGGAGAAATTAAAAGAGATCAGATTCCGATGGTATGGACACATTAACAGACGAAATGACGATCACGTGGTTAAACTCGCTCTGAACCGGGTTCGCAGGCCACCTGGTATACAAATATTCAGAGAGAGTTGAGGGATAACAGACTAACCAGAGAGATGACGCAAGATCGAAAGGTCTGGCGATTGCGTACCAGATGAACTGGGAAGAGGCAAGGAAAAAGACGATTTATTTCACTGCGTATCTCACATTATTCAATGCAAAGAAACAGATTTCGTACTATGGGATCATCACCTGTAAACGTCCTTCAAGTGGAGAGTGTAGATCCTCCTTTGATTCTCCGAAGACAATTTCTATCAGACAGTTTCCTTCTTAGAAGATTTTCAACCCCAAACAAATTGCTAACAGACCCATTGAAAATCCTTGTGTCTCTGCTGAAGGAACATATAAGGAAGGGCAAACAAATTCCATGTCTTTGCAAGAGTTATATATATTTCTCTCAATCTCACTACCTTTCCCCAGAATCTACTGTTCCTCCCTTCTACAATATCCCTTACGAGGCATTTATCCACATACCAGAGATACATAAGGACATTGGTATTCTCAAATCTTCTTGTTATCCTTCGGAGAACCGTTCAATTTTCCAGGATTTTATTTTATCCTATCCCTCCCATATTCACATATTTACTGATGGTTCTAAAATGTCATATGATTCTGTTCTAGGAGTCGGGGTATTCATTCCTAGTCTCAAAATTGAGAGCAAATATAAACTTTCATTCCAAACTTCTATATTCTCTGCGGAATGTGTGGCAATCAAAATAGCAATCGACTCCATACATAGTCTAAATATTCAACGGGCAATCATTTTGACCGATTCACTCAGTTTTGTCTCTGCAATCGCTTTTAACTTAAATACAAGACCTAATGACATACATAAATCTCTTTGAAATACGTAAAAAATTCTACAATTTGAGTTTCGCAGGTAAGGATATAAAGATTGCTTGGATTCCCTCACACCGAGGAATCGAGGGCAACGAAATTGCAGACAGGTTAGCCAAATCCGCCATTGAGTGACGAAAATTGACGGGCGAAAATTTAAATAATTTCTTTCCTACATTCGACGACGTGATCCTATCGCTCAAGTCTCTAACTTTGAACGAGTGGGAGAAGGAATGGAACTCTCCGAATTCGAACAAAGGCAGAATTTATAAAGATATTCAACCTACGATTCCAAGAAAGCCTTGGTATACAGCTTATCAATTGAACAAATGTGTCGTCTCAACTATATATTATGTAGAATGCGGATCGGACATTGCTCAATAGCCCCTCATCTATTCAGAATAGGAGTTGTTAACAGCCCATACTGCGAGTGCGGTCAGGATCTCGAGACACTGAACCATGTGTTCTTTGCCTGCCCGTTGGTCTCGGATAGAGGTTTGTACGGAGAAGTGGTGAAAATAGAAAGACCCTTTAATAAGGAGCATCTGTTGGCGATTGGCTCACGACATGTAATATTAGAGATAGCTAAATTCATCTCCTCCACCGGTATAAAGTTATAGCTGATTGTAGGAAGCCTTTCACTCGACCATTAAAAAGTGACTGATGCATTTAATGATTTATTGGAAATTCTTTAATTGCTTGTACATATGCTTCCCTTTTGCAATCATTTAATGTAAACCCCTATTTCTCTGAGATCTAATGGAATTCTGTTTTTACTCTTCTTTCAACAGTTAATATATTATGACCTAAATTGCACAGCACAATTCCGCCTCTATTGGTGGCTGTGCCTTATTAAAAAAAAACAGATATCTTAGTCTATGCTCTTCTGATATTTGAATTTTGCGTTCGATGCGACATCAGCAGTATTAGGTACGCGAATTACACCGCTTGTATTATAATGTTTAAAACTTAGATTATATATGATACAGATACCTAGTCAGCGCAATGAATGTATGCCAACTAAAACTACGAGGAAACAGACGAATTTCTACAAACAGACGAAAACATAGACCAACCGATCTACCGCCTCACACATGCACACATGTAAAAAAAACTTGGCATATGTACATTTGAATTCGAAATTTGTACTACACGCGGCTTCTGTACATTATAATTCTATGGTTTGAAAATATGTAAACTTTACCTCTTGCTATTTTATGTTCAATTCTTCAATAGTTGATATCAGCAGCGTCACGCGGACAAATACTGAGTATATCTTGAAGGGACATTTCTACAAATGATGAGGTTTTCAGTAGAATTGAAGAAACCATGCACATGTCTAGCACAATTTCGAAAAGGCGAGCAACTGGATAGGCCATGTGTTGCGACATGAAGATCTCCTCCACATCATCTTAGTGCGAAATCAAATAATAGAGAGCGTCTTTGTCAGGAGTATTTATAACAAGTATGCCACTGTGCCACGACATTAATTGTATCTCCTAAATAGAGTAAAAGAGAATCAAACCCAAGTCGCGGACAAACACAATATCGAAAATGCGTGCCATTGGATAGGCCATGTGTTACGACATGAAGATCTCCTCCACATCATCTTAGATCGAAATCAAATAGTAGAGAGCGTCTTTGTCAGGAATATTTAGAACAGGTATGTCACTGTGCCACGACATGAATTGTATCTCCTACACCGAGTAAAAGAGAATCAAACTCAAGACGCGATCAAACAAACACACAAACAGACAAAGGAAGTTATGTTCTTGAATTATTCACGGTGCCTCAAAATCTCTGACTGAGGTACCCCTTACGAGAAGAATAAAGTCCACCGCCGCCGTCCAAATATTTTGACAGGGTTTTACGTCTTGACCGGGACATGACCCCTTGACCACAGATGAAAAATTTAGACAGCGAATCGTTGATCGAGATTGCCCGGAGACTCGGCTCTGTCCGCGCGTCAATCAGCGGATCCTATAGCTCACAGCTATATCCAATATCGATCAATCAATAGAAATCAAAATAATTTTTATTTGTATTCAACCATGAACTACTAAGCAATAGCGCACATGGTATACGGTACTGTTAGATTCGATGTAATGTTTTTGAATTTTTGTACATTTATGGTGAGTAAAAAAATGCACAAAAGTCTTTTAGGTACCAACACCAGATTTTTCTGGTGTTGGTTCAATGTTTTTAGAATTCTAGATTCAACATACCTACATCTTCATATACCTAGATGTGTACATCTACTATACATGTGTATGCCACGTATGTTTGATGGTGCTGTACAAAGGATTGGTTTAATTTTGGATGGATGTATTTATATTTGTTTCTGGTATGGTTTTATACAAATTATTCAGTTTTAATAAGCGTAGAAAGGTGTTCGATTTTTTGATATTTTTGTTTAAAATAGTGAATTGAATTGTGGATTCTGCATATCTGTTGGAGAACATTGCCTTTCGTTGCCCTTTACGCAGTACCTACTAGATCGAATGAATTATTTACTATTCCTATGTGTAAGACTGATTATGCGCAGAACTCTTTTGTCAGACGTAGTTGTAAATTGTATAATTGTCATTAAGTCTGAAATCGATATTCTTTTAATAGATAATTTTTTAATGTTGTGTGAAAAGAATACTTTTTAACTTATATATGTTTTCTTTTTTTTTTCATTTCTTGACTTGTTAACTGGTTATTTATTTTATGCTTTGTTTCTATCTTGTTTATTCTTCCTCTTGCTATAACTAATGTTCTTTTTCTTCATAAAGTATCTTATTGTAAACCATTTATGGAAACTTTGCTGGTTTATTTGATTATTATTTTGTACCAATACAATTTATTAATAAAATTGTATGTTTCCTTGATAAATAAATAGAAATAATAAAAAAATACAATATATACATGTATGTATGCATATGTTGTAAAATAATACTAAAATAACAAAGAATTATATTATATTATTGACATAATGTAGGTACACGTGATATAAATTATAGTCAAACTCTAAATATGGAGATGGCAGAGCTATAATGTTGGATTGTTGTACAAGATTCAACCACGATATGTATTTTTCATTCTCACATTAATTATTTCGTTTGTGAATAAGCGCTAAACGCAATTATTATTAATAATATTTTGATTATTATCAAACGTGGTACAAGACTCCCCACGGGTAAGACACAATCGAAACGAGATATCATCTTAATTCCACGGTGATAGATTAAAAGAAATAATAAACAGCAACTATAAATTATGTCATATTACTCTTGTTGGTCCATTAGTATGATTGAGGCCAATCATTTAAAGGGAACGGTGTCTTGTACTCTCCACTTCTGGGTACTAGTGGAGTGTTACGATTTTACAGTTTTTAATCGCATTTTTAATCAATTTTTAAATTCGTTTTTTTTTTGTTTTCTAATTTGTCGTAAATAATTCGAAATTTATTTGGGGGGTTTTTGAAACCTTAAAAGTGTATGAAGTGAGTGTGCTGCCTGTTGCTACATGCATATGGCCCAGTAAAATTCTTTCTAAACTAAGTAATATTTATTATTAATTGTTTCAGAATTCACTTTGTGGCACATTTTTAAACACTTTATTAAAAAACACAAATATCTTTGTTGAGACCACGATTGAGTTTTTATATTCGACCGGTTTCGAAACGTACCGTTTCTTCGTAATTCATCAAATCATCCCATTTCTCATAAACACGCGGCATTTCATTCAATGGTCCATAGGCTAATATCCGTTCCACTGTCAAATAAAAACTTTCAGACAGAATTAAATACGATAAAACAAATCGCTCAAAACAACGGTTATGCACCGCAATTGATTGATAGTATTTTAAACAAAAAACAAAAATATATAACAACCAAAAAATTTTTATACAGTCAACCAAATGTTAATGAAAAAACCTACCGTAGAATTTTATACATTAATAATTTGTCGAACTATATTTCAAAGCAACTACCGTCTAATATTTTACCAGCTTTTTATACAAATAATTCTTTAGGAAAATATTTAATAAATTCAAAAGATAAAGTAGACAAAATTAGTCAATCGGGAGTATACAAATTAACATGCAGTGAATGCACAGCTTTCTACATAGGTAAAACAGGGAGAAACTTTGAGACGCGTATAAAGGAACATATGCGATGTTTAAAGAGCAATAACTTTTCAGAATTTGCGGATCACCTTATAGAAAATAGTCACAGTTTCGATAGTAGTACTGGGGTTCAAATTTTGCATATACATAAACAGGGTCACAGACTAGATAATTTAGAATCATTAGAAATAAGAAAAGCAATAAATAAAGGTGAAAACATAATAAATAATCAGATTTTAACTAATAGTCCGCTCATCAATATGTTCCCGTTAGAAATATTGACTCCGCCCCCGTTACTACCTCCCTCATCCCCTCCACTTCCACCACCCACCATTAGTTCCACCGACCGCAACATACATAATACATAGAGAGTTAGTTGTTATCCGTCCTGACGAAGAAACGGTACGTTTCGAAACCGGTCGAATATAAAAACTCAATCGTGATCTCAACAAAGATATTTGTGTTTTTTAATAAAGTAAGTAATATTTTATGTATTTTTTAAGAATATTTCTAGACATACTATGTATGTAAAATAAAATATAAAAATGCCATTTTGGAGACCCTCGGAGTTATACGATAGCTGATTTCTGCTTTGTTTAGTTTGACTACGAATGCCAAAACCTTCGTTTTCCATCTTTTTGTCATTTTTCTTCTTCTGAATTTTGATAACCTACCTACTTATATATAGTAGGCAGCTATTCTTTTACACGGGGTTCGAATGGTTGGTAGGGTCTCGGAGGTGCATGCTCTGCTGGAGGGTAGGTACCAGTAAATCCCGAGTAACGCCATGTTGCATATCATCAGCAACACTACCAGCAAGTCCGACTCACTAGCGTCCACTTTTCGAACCCTGGTAATGTGGCCTACTATAATAATAGTGGGTCATAGAAGATAGCTGAGAGGGCGATGGCGAGTCTTCGGCGCCATAAAACCGGAATCCACCAGCTAAGGGACGGAAAACCCCTACAGAAAAACCCTGGTCCTCCTGGTAGGGGGTTTGGCGGAAGGTTAACAACCTGACCCTGTAAAACACCATTTGTTACGAAACCGAATACAGAGCCTCGGACAGCGACTGAACTTCGGAAACGACCTGGCAAAGAATTAATGGATTTGAGATTTGCAACATGGAACGTACGCAGTTTGTATAGAAGTGGAGCATTGAGCGAACAGCTCCTAAGCATTACAAACTTGAGGACGGCAGCTGAGGACAGACGGGGTTGGAGGCAGAAGTTGAAGGAGGCCAAGGCTCGACTTGGGCTGTAGCGCCATCGAAGAAGAAGAAGAAATTCTTTTACAGTGTGCAGCTAAAAAAATAATGTAATAATAATAATGTATGTTTGTTAGGTAAGAATTAAAATAAAATAAAAGGTTGCTATGTTGAAGAAAATTTCTGTATAGTGGAAACACATTAATTAAGCGCGATTTTTTTCCTGTTTTCTACGGAATACTATTTGAAATCACGCATTCCATTTACAGACACATTGTTTGGTGGAAACACCCCGACAGACACCCTTGAATGGGGATTTTTATTATGTTTAAATAACGAGTAAAACGAAAATTGCACACAGTTATTATTGTCAATTTTTTCTAGAGAAAAATGGTAGAGTACCCTTACTTTGCAGTGGAGAATTCAGTGTTGGCTATGGCCCATTCGGTCCATTTCAATTTTAAAAGCAAAAAATCTCAGCTTGGCGTCACGAAAAATGTCAACTAAACGGAAGTATATATCATGTGAAAAATAGCCTCGTCAATATTGGATCGAAATCGTGATGTCTCTTATCTGGCTCCTAAGATGTTTTTTCGGCCAGAAAAATAGTTAACAGCCTTAATATTATTGAAGCCAATAATGTAATGTACCTACTCAGATTCTCTCAAGGAAAATAAATACTTAGCTATTATTTATGATTTTTTTCATCAGGTAGGTACACTTTATTCACTTTTTTTATTTATTAAATTTATTGAATACAACAGCTTAACCTATATTACAATAAATTATAAAAGAACATTTCTATTTATATATAGCGCCAATAACTGCATTCATCTTTTGACAAAAAAGAAGGTACAAGTTAAGTTTTTTCATCATATAAAGAAACTTAAAAGATCAAAAGAAGGGGAAGGATCAAGGATTTATCGAGAATCAAGTTTAATGATATTTTTAATTTTTTAAATTTATTTATGCGACTTTCACCAAACAGATAACAATTTTTATCGAGTTTTCTTATAAATTGTGACACATGTATGCTCAAGTCATTCCTGAGATATCAAAAATCCAATCTTTACCTACTTAAACTAACTGGGATTCACAGAATATGTTCATTTATGTATTTAATTCACTTACAAATTCGTTCTGCTTTCGCTATAATGCACCTTCATTGATTCATGTGATAGTACAATAATTAATTGTACCTAATAGTACATGAGTAATATGGTTGAGCTGTCTTGTGCTTTCCTTTTCCCATTATCTCCCTTAATTGGAATCCTAATAATTTATTGGTTTGACATTAAACTGTGTGTTGTGTTGTTCGCCATCTTGTGAATGCAACAGCATCTTTGTACGTTTCAATTAGTGATAAAATATTTGAAATTCTTACTCCACATATGGAACTTGTATTCTTCACAGTGACACAAATGTTGTAATTATTTGCTTGTTTACTAGGTACTGGTGAATTCAGAGTGGCGGTGGCACAGGAGAATATAAACTTATCCAATTCAATGAGTGAGATTTTGGTTCATAAGCTTTGTTTTCGTTGCAACACCATTTATTTAAAATTATCGCGCATTGTTACCTACTTTTTTGGGCTGTAAACACTGTGTTTCTGGGAATATCGAAATGGTTCTTGCACATGGGGAGAATGAATGAGGAACGCCTGACGAAGAAAATATACATTGCGGACAGGAATGGAATGAGAGGTCGGGGCCGCCCAAGGAAGGGATGGCTCGTCCATGTGGACGGTATTTTAAAAATCGGAAATGTTAGAAGCGTGAACAGCAGACGAATATGTATAAGACGATGTATGAATATAGACGAGGCGATGAATGTGTGTTAAGATGACACACATTAGGTATGTACATCGTCTCGTCGACATTTATACATCGTCAAAAACACATACCTTTAATCGAATTCTTAAAAATTATAATGAGGTTGTTGTTCTATAGGAATATTAATTTACAATGGGGAAAATATACTAGGGTTGTGAAGGTATTGTCGACTTATAAAAAAATGAAACCTACTTTTTAATAAATTGTTTTGCTGTCTAAGTTATTCATGTACAAAATTCTTGAATGAAATTATATCATGATAATACTTGTTTATATGTACGTAGGTACAGGATGTTTTTAAACCTACTTTACTACAAAAAATATTCTCATTTTATACTTCCTTAACATATGTACATAAATCGTATAATTTCATTTTTTTGACATGTTGAATAAAAATGAACAATTCATTGTAAACAAAGCGTATGCGCGTCTTAAATGCTCGTCATAAAAATTCCTGACCCGTTT
The DNA here is from genome assembly GCA_963576475.1 of Molanna angustata. Classification (NCBI taxonomy): domain Eukaryota; kingdom Metazoa; phylum Arthropoda; class Insecta; order Trichoptera; family Molannidae; genus Molanna; species Molanna angustata. The sequence goes on along the minus strand of OY754968.1, from coordinate 38,439,514 downwards.
CTTAGCAAGGAAGTCGACATATGTACAATATAAATGGGGTGTATCCACCAAATTAAAAAAAAAGTCTACGAATATATTTTACATGTGCAAATAAAAATAACAAATACACACACAGCAAAAACAGTCAGAATTTTATTTTTTATACTAATTTTTAATTTTGTTCAATTCATTTTTTATTTGTATATAAAATTTTATTCGATTCTTCGCAATAGTTTTGTTTGGTATCTAATTCAATTTGACAAAAGCAGCATTTTCGGGCATAGATAATTAACTTTTTAGCACCCATTAAAGAGGTTAAAATATAGTTTAAACAAGAAAAAGCGTCCTGAGTTCGACTCCCAGCAGTTAGATTAATTAAAAATTATTACTCCGGAGATTCTTGCCCCTCTGGGCTCAAAATACTTATTTTTCTCTATTTAATTTTATGGTACATATGACATTTTTTGTTTCTACTTTAGCTTCTTCGTAAATTGACATTTTATTAAGTTTGCAATATGTCCAAAATGATGTTTCTTTATCGAAAGATAATATATAATATGCAATGTATACATGCATATTGCATCCAAGTAATTGTATTAAAAACTGGAATGTAAACCAAGTAGGTATCATCTCTAGGGTCATCTCTACAAAATTATACAATGCTATCACGCCATTTCAATATTCGGGGTAGGCAGAGAAAATCGAACGACAAACTCCTGTCTCTTGACATACATTTCCCGCTCCATCGTCTCATACACGCTCTTCTGTTATTCTTAATTCTTACGTCTCCATATTTTTAAAATTCCATTCATAATGTGGTATTGCCAACTTTTTCTTAGCCGACCTCTACTTTTCGTCCTCTTTTATCAGCCTTATATACCTACTTTTATTGTAAGATGGTCATCACTCATTCTTTTTATTTGGCCTAACAACCTTAGGGTATTTATTTCCATCTTATTTACTATTGATATCTCTTTCAATCATACATTATCGTCATATATCCTCATTTATTTACGAAATTCTAATAGGTAGGTACAATAGAATCTAATATATTAGATATTAAGAAAGAAGTGATAAGTCATCAGCCGTCAACAAAAGTAGTAAAACGAAAATCTTCTCATTCTATTTTTAAAGTTTTATACGCAATATCAATATGTGAACGTACCACGTTTGTCATTATTATTCACTCTACTGATTTCACTTAACTATTCTTTTTTCAAGGAAAATTACTTAGACTATGAAATAATTAAAGATCATGTATGAAGCTGTCCATGGATAACAATGAAGCGATAATTGATTATAATGTTTGATTGATGATTTCTGTTGTTACTAATGGCTTTTTTAAAGATAGCAAATAAACTTTTTATTATAATTCTTGGATAAGAATTATAATAAAAACGAGTGGGTTGTGGCCAAAACTAAACTCTGCACTACATACTACCTAAGTGTACATTTTTTTTGTTGAAAGGTTGACATTCCCGAAATACATATTTACGAAGTACCTACATTTCAATTAAATATGTGTCAAGATAGAACAATGCGGTGTTCAGCTCCCCCGAGCCTACCCCATGAGGACACACACATGCAATATCCGTACAAAGTCTATAGTTAAAAGGTTAAGAATCTCTGAATGCATATTTGAAGAATTGAAACAAAATAAAAAAAATCTCCATTTTTTCAGACAGTGAGAGTATTTTGAAAATTTTTACAGATGAAATCATAGAGAAGAAATTAACGGATATCTATGGAAAACTAATCATCTCCATATTAGTGAATGTAATTAACAGTCGATCCGATGATATCAATATGAAGTCAATCGGACTGTATAGTTTGATCTGTAGAGAGGACAAATAAAACATCGTAAATGATGAATTCATAGAGAAGAAATTAATGGTTGTCTATGGAAAACGAATCAGCTCTAAATCTATTCATGTATGATGTAAATATGAACTTTTTCGGCTATACAGTGGACGAAAAAAGGACACGGCGTACGCCATACATACAAACACTCTCTCCATGATACCCGTTGAAAAATTGATGTAAAAAAATACGCTTAAAAATATTGAAATCATGACTCCACTATTCCATAGTAGTGGAGAGTAAAAATACATTTTTTATAGCCAACACTTAGTAATAATAAACACTTCCTTGCACCTTGCGCAAGTAGCAAGTGTATTGCCATAAGATAATTTCTTCCAATCAACCAGTGTTTCCAGCCCAGAGATGCAATATTTGTGTGAAAAAAAAACTTTTCAAATGTTTAGGCACTTAAAGTCTCTTTATGAGTTTTTATTAATAATGTACTGTATGTTTTGTTATTTTTTATCTATACCTACATACATAACATCACGCCATGTCCCTCACGGGGTTGGCACAGAGAACCGAACGCCACATATTTCTATCTTGACTAACATACGTCGTCTTATACATGTTAGTTCACGTTTCTAACAATTCCGTCTTTCAAAATACAGTTCACATCAAAAATACGTGCCATTCCTTCCTTGGGCGGCCCTGAACCCTCATTTTAAACAATTCGGTTGAAAAATTGTAAAAATGTACTAAAAAAATGTAAAACCGTTTTGCCATACGAAAAAAAAATTACACATATTACGTATGAAGGATTGCCATTATTAAAATTTATTCATTGTTCGCTACCGGATTATTGCTTTCTTTTAACGTCGCTTACCGCTGGGTATTTTTTAAATGACAATGAATGCAATAATTAAATACACACATTTATTTACTTAATTTATTCCATTTATGAACCCAAGCTTTTTGGTAGAAATATTTCACTTTTTAATGGTGCCACATTTTAAAAATTATTTTAAGGCATATATCAAATTGAAAGCTATAGCAAACAACTGGTTAATTACTAACGGACGAAAAGAAACAGAAAATTGATTTAATATCACTACTTAATTGACTTAAAAAAATCTACTGATATTAGCCCTTTTTACATCAAGCAATATTTCATACTACACTAAAACGTACTTGCACCTTTGTATCATTTCAACCTACCACTAAACCTTATAAAAATTAACTAACACTATGACGAATAAAAATAATAGAACTGATTTATATAACGCTACTCTGGGACAAGCATAGCCTAGTAGAGTAGCCTAATCCACAAATAAAAAAAAATATATGTACCTATAGGTACATTTATGACTTAAACATTAACTTTTAACTTAATTATACATTTTATTTACTACTTTATCAAGTTATATTGTACCTACTTATGATATTATTATACTTGTAATAAAGGATTTTTAATAAATATATAAATAAATATGTTAATGCCATGGTTTTTTCAATTCTCTGCAACTATGTTATAATACATAGGTGTGCACTTTTCGAAAAAAATATCATGGTTATAAAAAAAATGCGAAATTTCGAGAAAAGTGTGTGCCAAATTATTTTTTATGATTATCTGGTTGGCAAAACATGACGTTTACAAACACGACAAACATGTTTTTCCATTATAAATATGTAGGTACCTATGACCATAAAAAAATTCAAAGAGGAAAATTTATAAAAAATAAGTGCAACAAACGAAATTTGATTTTTTGGGTGGCAGTATATTTCATTTCCAAACAAATTTTCACAGGTTTTTCGACGAATTTAAAAATATTTTTCGACTAACAAAGGAGTATTTGAATTATTGTGAAACTGATCACTAAAATCGCATTGCCTCTTTGCCAACAAGACAGTCAGATAAAATGACTGGTACCGCGAAAATGTACTAGATGGTTAGGTGGAATAGTAACCGAGTAAAAAGACACTGAAACGAAACAATTTGACTATTTAAAAATATGATTATTACTTAATTTTTTGTAGGTACGCTCTTTTCAAAGTTTATATCCATACAACATTGTATACTCGTAGTATATCTTTAAGATCTACAAAGCGGATAAAGGATATTACATATGTACCAGATCTCGAAGACCATATCCCAAAACTGGTTTGAGTTGAATGCTCATTGTACTCGCGAGATACAAAACTCTCAATAATGTCCATCTGACTTCCAAGGTCTTCCGAGGTGATGTATTGTCTTTTAATAATTAGGCGCAAACCAGAAATATGGTCTGTTGTCAAAACTACAACTGTAGATACATAAATATACAATGTTTCAAATATTTTTATAAATATGGCCCTACAATATGCTATTGACAAGGCATAAATAATAAAATTGGATGTTTAGGAGTCAGCGAAATGCATAAATAAAGTGTCGATTTTGAAATAATACGGGATAGTACCTACAGAGTGATGATTTAATTTTTTTGAGCCTATTTGTGGCATCAGTTTTTCAACAGATATGATAATATCGCGGGCGTCAAACCAGATGGGCGTACAAACGAAATGACTATGTATTTTACAGATGGGCGTACAAACGAAATGACTATTTATTTTACAGGAGAGACAAAAATACATTTATTTCTGTATCGGTTCAATTTATCCATGTAGAGTTTTTTTGGAAAATTTAGCAAAAATGAAACCTCATAGAGGATTATTACCTAAATTTCAATAACTAGTGAATTTCTTATATATTCTGCACATACACCCCTCTGCCTCGCTAGTGTTTCTATAGATGTGGACTCAATTTTTGCATAGAATATTCATAATTATTGTTGGGCGTAGACACAATTTTTCTAAAAAGCTACGAATCATAGTGAAAATAATATGTAGCCTAATTATGAGAGGTATTTAAACTTTAATTATGAATAAATTATTTGTAGAATATATGTTTTCATATTTTTCATAATTAATAGATTGAAAAATGCTGATGTATTTAAACGTTCTGATAGCGAAATTGAGACAATTAGTCTGAAGCTTCTGCTATTTTTAATGTTTGTAGGTACGCCCTTCTGGCTTGGTAGGTTTCTATGATATCATATTTTTTTTGTAAGGTCGTATCATATTATTTTCTTAATCAATATTTTTTTTATAGACATTTTTCTTTAAAAATATCTGTTTAATGTACGACGTATGCCGATTTGCCCATCTGCTTCCATAATATTTCACAAAAATATCGGTCAAGTCTTCGGCGAATGTTCATACGCCCTTCTGGCTCGACAAATTTACCTATGCCATAGCATACGCCCAAAATAATTTATTTGAAATATTTCGAAAAATACGCAACGGAAAGCTGTGATTTTTTTACAGATGGTGGAGGTCTTAATAAATTATCGTTTGGCATAAAATACGAAAAATCGCATTTTTGCAGATACGCCCTTCTGGCTTGACACCCGCGATGTGTTCCTATCATGCTGTGAGGCACCGCTTTGGAATAGTTCTTCCACTCTTTTCTATTGTAATCGTTTTCGGATATCCCGTGAGCTGTATAATCGAAAATTTGTATTTAGGCTGTGGCAGACCACATCTCGAAATTCTTTTCGAGCGCGCGCCTAGCGACGGCAAGTATATTTGTTTGTCACTAGGCCGAGTTCCATCGCCCGCGATGTCAAACAAGTAACAATAATCTTCAACTGGGTAAGAAATAAATGAAATGGTCTAGAAAGATTGAGGACATTGAACTTGCCATCCCTGGCGCTGCACTATTTAAGGGAGTCTACACCTGTACACGTTGTCACTTCATATCCGTCACTTTATTTCTCGTCACTTCACGCCGCCGTTATGACCACGCGACCACTGGTCGCTTCTCGACACTTCGTCTCTCGACCACCGGTCATCTCTAGACCCCGCGAGCACGATGGTACTTCACCATGCGAATGATCGGACACTTCGAACACACCCGCTAACTCGCTCGTTAAACCTACTCATCCTGAGAAAGTTCCTTTGTAAGATATTTTATCAATTGTAAATTTACCTTAAGAAAACTGTTAATTGTGATCAATATACTCATTGTAAATTTGAACCTATTCTTTCATCTTCTCTCTAAACCACTATCCTTGTGTTCTTATTTCAAATCATATCAAATCACTTTGATTTGATAGTGTGGCAGACCACATCTCGAAATTTCTTTCGAGCGCGCGCCTAGCGACGGCAAGTACATTTGTTTATCGCTAGGCCGAGTTCATCGCCCGCAACGTCAAACTGGTGACAATACTCCTCAACTGGGTATGACACTTCAAATAAATAAGTCTAGAAAGTTCGAGGACATTGAACTTGCTACCCCCAGCGCAGCACTATTTAAGGGAGTCTACACCTCTACACGTCGTCACTTCATTTCCGTATTTCCATCACTTCGTTCGTCACTTCACGCCGCCGTTCTCGACCACGCCGTCTCGCCGACACTTCATCTCTTGACCACCGGGCATCTCTCGACCCCGCGAGCACGATGGTACTTCACCATGCGAAGATTCGGACACTTCGAACACACCCGCTAACTCGCTCGTTATACCTACTTATCGTGAGAAAGTTCCTTTGAAAAGTTATTTCATCAATTGTAAATTTTCCTTTAAGCAAACTTTAATTGTGATTAATATACTCATTGTAACTTTTGACCATTCTTTCTTCTTCTCTCTCAACCACTGTCCTTGTGTTCTTATTTCAAATCATATCCACTTGGGATATAGTAAACTCTCTTTACTGGTAACCCCTCTGGTTACCACCTACATTTATTAGTAACCACTCTGGTTACCAACTATATTTATTAGTAACCCCTCTGGTTACTTACCACGCCTGATTGATAACTCATCCGGTTACCAATTAGCTAAAACGCAAATTAATATCTCACATAGTTCAGCAATGGGGTTCACCGCCTATTCTAAATGTGAGACGAGACTAGTGTGTGGACATAGACGCACGTGTCGTGCTTCCTTTAGTTGTCAAGAAACATCCATTAATAATTTCTCTTCTCCATTATGATTTCACTGTCAAAATGCTTTACAAACGTTGTGAAAATAATCAATAAGTACGAACATTAGAAAAAATTTGAAACAATTGAAATCAAACTGCATTCTTATTAGAAAATAGTGTGCATAACGATATGTACTTTGTATGGGAGAGTTTAGTGTTGACCACAACCCATTCGTTTTAGAGTAGGAACCAAAGAAATGAATAAATATGATATTACACGAGGAGTTGAAATGTCTATAATTTATTAAGTAAAAACAAAGTTAGTACATACATAGTTAGTAGATAATTTAGTATGCGTGTCGCACGCATCTTATTATATTTAGGTATAATAGTATGCTATGTATAAAATACTATAAATGATATATGAGCAGTTGTTCATAGAAGCAAAGAGCCAGCTGCATCAATGGTTTGTAGATATTTTTTGTATTCCAAAGTTCGCTTTAATATTAATAAAATAAAATATTGACAACATTCGACAAATGCAATAAAATGTTTAAAGAGTTTTATAATATCTTATTTTTTATGATTGGTTCCACAAGGATTTATTTAACTCTGACAAGATAATAGTTTTATGATTGGTTCCACAAGGATTTATTTAACTCTGACAAGATAATAGTTTTATGATTGGTTCCACAAGGATTTATTTAACTCTGACAAGATAATAGTTTTATGATTGGTTCCACAAGGATTGATTTAACTCTGACAAGATAATAGTTTTATGATTGGTTCCACAAGGATTTATTTAACTTTGACAAGATAATAGTTTTATGATTGGTTCCACAAGGATTTATTTAACTCTGACAAGATAATAGTTTTATGATTGGTTTCACAAGGATTTATTTAACTCTGACAAGATAATTGTTTTATGATTGGTTCCACAAGGATTTATTTAACTCTGACAAAATAATAGTTCTATGATTGGTTCCACAAGGATTTATTTAACTCTGACAAGATAATAGTTTTATGATTGGTTCCACAAGGATTTATTTAACTCTGACAAAATAATAGTTTTATGATTGGTTCCACAAGGATTTATTTAACTCTGACAAGATAATAGTTTTAACTGATTATGTCCTAATCAATTAATCAATAAAATCGATCGAAATATTTGCACTGAAATAATAAAATAAAAAATATTTGTGGAACACATCAGATATTAACTTTCGTACTATCGGACTGTCATAAGAGGCTTTATATAAAAAAAAGTAAAAGGTAGGTTAAATAGAAAATTTTAAAAATCTTTTCCACAGAACCCTCAAAAGATACGTCTTTAAAATAAAGAACAGTTTATTTTTACATGGTTATTCTGTCGCGTGAGTTTTTTCAAATTTGAATTTCTTTTAAACTCTTCTTGTAAAATTAGTTTAACCCAGATAATCCTATTGTACGATTGTTCGAACACTTGCAGTGTCACACGTTAAATTGACAATACTCTTAGTTTATTTTTTTATCGGTGATGTTTCTAGTGTATTTCTAATGCTAAGACAATACTTTCTCACTTACAACAGTTTGCAACAGGTTGTCGCTGTTAATTTTTCCGTGTTTTTGGAGTTTATTTTATTGATACTTATTTTGCAAAGATGTCGATACCACCTTCTGTTCATAAAAGGTAAATAATTTTTAAAATGTTACAATTATAAACTTCATTTTTGTAATGTATATATGAAAATGATTAATTAATATTACTGTATGATTAAAATTAACTTCGCTTACAGATTAGGGTAGTTATAACTTCTGAAACAATAGTGTATGTTTAAACGTACAATAGGATAATACACAGTACAAACAGTGGTGTATACAGTACAAACGTGAAATGTGTCAAATGTTGGATATATATTTTTTTTTGCTATTATAATTTCGTTTATAATTAATATTTTTTTCATAAATAATATTTTTTCAACCTATATTTTTTTTATTTTTACATCATCATTAACTGTTGATGAAATATTGACACTCTTAGAAGAGGATGACGAAGAAATTGAGAAAGAAAGATGTGTCGATATATTAATGCTTCCTCCAGAAAATGTGTGTGATTATAATACTGATGAAGATTCAGGGGATGAATGACAAATGTCTCCATATCAGTTACCGGGATCTCAGTTAAGAGCTCCAGCAGAAATGGTGATTCGTCAAAATTCTGATGAAATAGAAGATGTTATTGGAACAACTAGTGACGATGTTCAAGAGCCACGTTCATTACATGTAAGAAAGAATGAGTCATATAAATGGAGAAATAGAGAATTTCAACCTGAGACAATGGAATCTTGGCCACCACTTACATTAGTTCACAACGAACAAAGTCCAGCAGAACTATTTGAACATTTCTTTGACAACGATTTGATGGAAATGTTACTAAATTTTACTAATAAATATGCATTTCAAAAAAATAAAGAAGCCAATATCACCAAAGAGGAACTCAAATCGTTTTTTAGAATTCTTCTTCTGAGTGGCTATGTGACATTACCTAGAAGACGCCTTTATTGGGAAAATACACCTGATACAAAAAATGATCTCGTAGCAGCAGCTCCAACTGAAGAGATTTACCGACCATTAGGTCTTGGCCCCTGTGTAGTACTAACCTACACAGATATAATACAAAATATTGCGAAATACCCGTATCATATATTTTGTGATAATTATTTTACCACAAAAGAGGCATCAGAGTAACCGGGACAATAGGCTGTCGAAATGTCCATTAAAATCAATTAAAGATATGAAGAATGAATCACGTGGTGCATCTGATCAAAAGGTTACTCTCGGTAGATCCATATCAGTAACTCGTTGGCACGACAATAATGTTGTCACAGTCGCATCAAATGCTGTAGCAAGTGACCCATTCCACATGGTCTCAAGATATTCCCAAGCGCATAAAAAGAAAATAACTGTGAAACAACCAAATGCAGTTTATGTTTATATAAAGGAATGGGGGGAGTAGACAGACGTGACCAAAATATAGGTTTATACAGGATTGGTATACGTGGAAAGAAGTGGTATTATTGTCTAATAACTTTCCTGCTTGATGTTTCGATACAAAATGCTTGGCAACTCCATCGATACAAAGGTGGAAAATTGGAAGCAGAATAAAGCAACACGATGTAGAGTATGTCAAAAAAACATCGTTCTATAAGTGTAGAAAATGTGATGTGGCATTACACGTTGATTGTTTTATGAAAAAGAAGAATAATTTTAATTTTACTTTTTTCTGTTTTTCGCTATAATTCTTTTGTACCTACATATAAGAATAATTTTGTAATACTTTGTAATCTGGTTGGTTGGAGAAGAAGAAATTGCCTAATGGCAATAAGTTCGCCAGTGTCCAATATATTTGTTTATTTTATATCTAAAAAAAAAACTTAACGAGACGCTCAACTTTTTCATGATGAATACTGTAATAGGTGGTTTATGTTCCTAATGTTCGAATAATCGTACACTTTTCTTTTTGCAATAAAATAAAAAAAAAAACATTTTTGTTTTTCTTCTTCTAGGACCTTATTTTTTTATCACAAATTACCATATATTCGAAAATCAAGAATTTTCGAACAAAAAAAAGTTTCAGGATTATCTGGGTTAAGTAAAACCCTTCTTAAGTAAAAATTTCAAGTAAAAACTACTTCAATCGAAAGAGAATATGAAAAATTAACAGTTGAGTTCTTTGATTTAATAATAACTGTTATTAAAAAAAATCCTCTAAATATTACGTTTTCTCCACCAAAAAATATTGTTTATCACATATTGGGTGATATACAATATTTTTTCGTGTTTCATATATTAGAAGGTAATAATATAGTGTGCTTATTTGCGTACATCCTTATTCCCAAAGTACAAAAGGGCCTTAAAGCAGGAATTAATCCTAGTTAAACGGACAAATTATGCAGACAGGAGTAGTTGGAGGCGAGGACTGACGGAGGTCGAATCTATATATGAGCTGTTGAGCCATTGGAAGAAGAAGATGAAGAAGAAACAGACCAAGATAAATTAGTGGAATACCTATTGATATATTTCACCAAAAAATTACGTTATTATGTTAGATAGGTATATTAGAATTCTGATTAGTTTCACAATCATTTACTTTCTTTTCCAGGACGATCGTTTTGATGTTTAGGCTCTAATTTTTTTTGTATTAATTTTATTTATGTAGGTACACAAAAATAAGTGTACCGAAGTGCCTTGCTTGGGTTAGTTGAAAAAGACGACCTTATAAAGGCTGCCTCACTTCCTCAGTGAATGGCTGTTAAGTATACACAAAAGTAACCATAACACCGGTAATAATGCGTTATTTTTATTTGCACGGTTTTTGTTTTCATTTCTATAGTTTATAACGGTTCTATTGTGCAGGTTGGTTCTATCTGTAATTACATCTCCATACCAATAAAGTTTATGTGTTGATTTCAACAATTGCCAAATGGTGAATATTGGAAGCGTGGTGGTGGAGAATGTTTTAAATTATATTTTTTTGTTAAAGCGATTATTAATGCTATATAACTATGTTCGCCTTTGTACCTTTTATTATTTATTATAACATATATAAATATATACTTGACACAATGTAGTTATTATTTATTTATTTATTTATTAAACATTTTTATTAAACATATTTTGTATACCTACACTCATGTAACAGAATTATGGTGTCTGTATCAATAAAAATAAACAAATAAATCGTTATTATTAAATAGGTAACTTAAAATTTTTGTAACAACAATGAATAAAAATATATCTTAAATTTTGCACAAGTTTAACCTTGAAATATAATATATGTACCTAATGTATGGAGGAATATATTTTATTATATAATATTTTCAGTATATTATATGTGCTGATCCGCACCTAATCAGCCACATATTAATTACAATTTTATTTAAATCAATAGGCGCCATAAATAACACGGTAATTAATCAATCCCATAAACCCAAAAGAATTGATTTAACTCTCCACTACTATGTAATATAGTGCAAAGTTATGATTTCGTAATTTTAGAAATAACTTAATCTGAACTTATATGTAGATTTTTATTATATTACTTATATGTATTCTCGTGTCATGTAAGAATCCCCCGACGTTGACGACCACCGTAAAGAAAGTGCGAAACAGCTTCTCCACAGTTCTCATACCCGTCCATTCACAAATGTTTCGAAGTCAGGAGATCTGCTTTCTTCCGACCCCTCTACGACCCTCGATCTTCTCTCCATGATAAGCTTAAACATGTCCATATTAAAATTAAATAAATTGTTTAATGATTTCTGTCGAGGGGTTTCCACCAACTAAAATGTTTGTCAATGAGAGGCGCGATTTCTAATGGTCTTCCTTAGAAAATGTAAAAAAATCACGCTTTATACTATAACGCTTCAAATTTTAATTGACATATTAAAATTTCCTCACGTCAGGATAAAATAAAAACGATATTCTACCCACTGAGAAAACCGTCCATGTCGGGACTGCCAGATATTCTGTAAATTTTCATGTTATACTAGCAATTTTCAACAATTTTTAAGGTTTTGTCTGTTATCTCTGAAGGCCACCATTACCCAGGGTTCATATTATCCAATACGGCCTTGCTGTGGTATCCTTTTACAGAAAAAATCAGCCTTTATACAATGACGTAAGTCTGGCTGTCCCTGGCTCTTTTTTAAACTTGGTTGTTATAAACATAATAAGTCGGTCAGCAAAAAAGAATACTCATATATACCTACTTAGATATTGTTCAGAGTTAAGCGTTTACCACGACTTTTATTTTTTTTCTAGTTTTTATTATTATTTGTATTTTTATTGTATATATATTCTTATTGTGGAGATAGAAGCGTTCATGGACGACCAGTGTGCTCGTGCGGGATACAAGTTTTTGAAAAATGGATACGGTAAGGTGAAAACTAGTATTTAATTAATGTATTTATACAACAAGGACTAAAAAAACACCATCCTGTATATAATATGTATAAGATACTACGCTTGACAATGTTCAAAACGATAATTTATTAGTGCTGCGTTTTTTGTCTATGCACCTAAACAAAATGCTAACAATGAAAAATTATGGTTCGGCTGGTGAGATATCTGACTCCTGAGTCAAATTCCCGATTTTGAACTATTTTCAGTTTAGCAGTTTATGATTTTATATAGTATTATATTTATGATTTTAGTGCGCGTGTATGTTTGTCATTGTAAGTTTTCGTAAACTTACAATGACAGACTCTCGTAAACTTACAATGACAGACTCCAATGTAATCAAATTGAATGCTTTGACTCAAAGGAATTGATAATGTGACCAAAAATTGAGTTAGGTGTCCGTATGTTTATTTGTCTAGTCTGTCGTATAGTTTGGGTTGGTTGAAAAATGGTGATGTGTTTATATATGTTGATGCAAATGTTTTTAACATATAGTTAGTTATGTATTCTATTGAATCTATATTTTGACCTTAATGTCGACCTTCCTCTTTTTATATTTTTTCAATCACCAACTTATCTAGACATTATTCATTATTTTTAACAAAGTGCATGCAACAAACACCCTCCCTACATACAACAAAATAGTGATACAATTATTTATACAGCAGGTGATATAGATATTTCTTCATAAGACACGCGATACAATTAATAATAGTAAAATTTAAATAAGTGTCATATAATGATACAAGAGTATTTCAAGAACTATCATTATCACTGGCATATTTTCAGCAGTTTATTTATTTATTTGTGTTTGCTTGTCAGGAAAACAACAAGAACTAATATTAATATAATGTGAATTCTTAGTTTTGGAAAATAAAATTTCATGTGTTGCTCTAATTATTGTCGAGAAACGACATTTATGTATTCATTTTCACAAAATTTTAATATTTTTCTTTCAATCACACTTATGTCAAAAATAATATCAAAACAAAAAAATATTCAAATATGAAAAGATGTCTCATAGAAAAAATGAATTATGAAATATGTATGTAGGTACCTAAAATTTAAAATATACAAAATACAATAACATAGAATTATAAGGTTACATTAATTAATCTTTACATAAATTTAACACGCACCCAATAATAAGTTGCCACATTCTGGAGACTAATGTTATTTATCGTCTCGCAGATCCAGACTGAAAACACTATTAAAAACTGTGTCTCCACCGGGAATCGAACCTGGGACACTTAGATCAGTAGTTAGATACCTTACCAACTAAGACACTAATTAATAATTATTACTAGACAATTGATCATATATAACTGTAAAAATAATTCCGCCTTCGAAAATTTATACAAACAATTAATTAAAATCACTCACCAATCTCCACTTAATATCCAACATCTTTTGTCTCTTAATAATTCACGTGTAGGTACTGTCCGTTATTTCAAAATTCCTTTCATTGAATGACATAAATTTATAATAAAATTAACTTTTCTCCTCTGACATGAAATACATTGGCACATAGCACTCTTTACAGGGTGAATTGCCTTAAACAAAAAAAAACTAAGCCACTAAGGTAGACAATATATTTTTTTTTCTATTGGATTATTTCTGCGTTCATGCTTTTTCAACCATATAAAAAATTAGAATATAAAAATCTACCGGTTAAGTTTTTTATTATTTTCATATTTTAATTACTTTTCTTGCTATTTAAACAAAAATCTCTAAATTTTACCTACTCTTCACGAAAAAATATTGTATATCACAGATTAGATTATAGACAATATTTTTACGTGCTTCATACACTAGAAGATAATATAGTGTGCATATTTGTGTACATACGTATGTCCAAGGTATACAAGGGCCTTAATATAATGAAGGTGAACACATTGAGATGGTTTGGCCACATGTAGAGAATAGATGAGGGTTGCCTGGCGACGAAAATATACATTGCGGACTGGAACGGAATGAGAGGTCGAGGACATCCAAGAAAAGGACGTCTCAACCATGCGAACAGCTTGTGAAAGAAGGAAATGTAAGAAGCTTGAATTATAAAATAATAATTTATATATGAGACGATGAATGAATTTTAATGAGGCGATGGATGTGTGCCAGGATAGAAACATGTGGCTTTATCTGTCTTCCCCGGGAACATGACGGGATGGTATGTATACTTACATACAAACTATCACGCCATGTCCCTCACAGGGTAGGCAGAGAGGATCGAACGCCACTTATTTCTATCTTGACACACTTTCATCACTTCGTCGACATTCATACATCGTCTTATACACATGTTCGTCTGTTGTTCATGTTTCTGACATTTCCGTCCTTCAAAATACCGTTCACATGGACGTGCCATCCTTTCCTTGGGCGGTCCCGTCCTCTAATTCCATTCCTGTCCGCAATGTATATTTTCTTTGTCAGGCGTTCCTCATTCATTCTCCCCATGTGGCCAAACCATCTCAATGTGTTCACTTTCATTCTATTAATGACATCTTTCTTAATCTTACGTTTTTTTCCTTATGTACTCATTTCTGACCCTGTCATACATCGTCCTATTACAGATTCTTCTTAGCAATCTCATTTCAACTGCATTTATTCTGCTTTCGTGGTATGTATGTATGTATGTATGGTATGTAGGTATGTATGATATTATAATGTAGCTTTGTGCCATTTTGTCACATTCAAGGTAAACGGATTTGGAGTGTAAAAAATATTGCATTGGTGGGTTTTGAAAATATAATTTGAAATCTGTCATTTGAAATGACTGCCATCAATCTGAATATTTGAATGTATGTAACGGTAAAGATCTCTTGTATTATAATAAAAATATTATCGTGTTTTTTTTTTTCAACAATCATTGTTCAACCGTGTTGTGGGTGTGACTTTTCTGTTAATAGTGACTATCTATTCCGAGTATATACGTGCTCTTCATGGTTTAGAGAAGTTTTGCTCTTCAATCATGGATGTTCAGATTGAATTAGAAATAAAATAAGTCAATTCTTCTTTTTGAAGATCATTTTTCCGAATTCCTCTCGATCCTGAATCAGTCCTGTAAGGGATACTACCTCAGGAATGCTGAACCGCTGCCTGAGATTCTTCAAACAGGATATATTATAATGATAATGGTATGTATTGATTAATTACTTATTGTTTTATGTTCATATAAGTTAATGATTATTTATTTATTTATTTATTTTATTTTATTTTATTTTTAATATATTTTATAATACAAATCAATATATAAATTCACTAGTAATAATATTCTTACATATTTTTCCCTGCAGTACCTCATCAAAAAGATTACAATCTTGTGCTTGATGAGGAAAGCACTTATAACAAAATAAAAAATATCAATACAAAGCAGTCAACATAAAAGTAAAAGTAATTAAATCAAATCATACATGAACAAAAAAAAATCAAATAAACATCATAAAAAGGTTGAAAATAAATGAAAAAGACGAATACTCAAATGAGAAAACATATCAGAATACATATTCAAACCAAAAAAAAGAAAAACATGAAAATAATTTAAAAATGAGTAATATAGAATTTTAGACGATTCAAACGATAATAAATTCAGACGATAAAAAAAGAAAATACTGGAAATTGAAACAAATCTAAAACAACAAATCGAAAACTACTATTTTAGAAAGTTAAGTGCAATTTTAATTTATGTTTAATTTTTTTAAATTCTTTTATCTGCTTTAATTCATTTGGGAGGCAATTGAAAAATTTTATTCCCAAATAAATGTAGTTGTTTTGTAATTGTCCTGTATTACATTTGGGTATTTTAAAATCATTTTGGAATCGCAGAGACTTATTTTTTTCAATATTTTGTATAACATTATCTTTGAAAATTTGCAAAATAGACACTTTTTTATAAATATTATCTACTTATTATTTTATTTATTATTTTATTTTATTTAAGGAAACACAGCAGCCATTACTTATACATTTTACATGAATAAAAAAATAGTAAAAAAGAAAGTAAACCAACTATTAATAATGCTGTTATTGTCCCAAATAAATCAAATAAATAATAAATAAATCAAATTTAAAGTGTCTTCGGCCACCTTCGGCAAACAAATACATAGAAAAAAAATTTAAAAAAAACAGGGCAATAAATTCAACCTTTTTTTGACATAAAACAAATTATAAAAAAAAAAAAAATATTTGGGCATAAAAAAAGTGGTTCGTTCATTCCATGTGATTTTTTTGAGTTTGCACAGGTTGGAAAAAAGTGTGAACTAAATAAATACATATAATATATATTTTTAATTTAATCAATTGCTACGAATTGTTCTTATATGCTATCTTCTTTGTTTTCTTTTTTACTTTTCTTCTGCTATCTTTGTTCATTTTTGTAATGTGATTAACTTATTGCCATAGTACAAACTATTTTGTATATTTAACATTAAGTCTGGTTGGCTGAAAGAAATCGCCATTAGGCAATCCGCCCGCCAGTGTACCTACTAATTATATGTACAAAAAGATTCAATAAATAAATAAATTTGTATACGAACAAACTTTACATAATATGTAAATAATATTATTATATAAGTATTGACCTCTTTGACCTCTTATCTCTTTCATCAGTTTCACTCTTTCTATTATAATAGTTTTCGGTTATCACCAATTTAACAGGCAAATTGACATCTCACAAATTTCAGCAATGAGATTCCCCTCATCCCTTTTTGGTGAGACAAAACAAATGTGTGTGTGGGCATATACGCATGTGTCGTGCCTCCTCTTATAAGACAATGCACAACCGCACACCGGTCGCTGGTTACCACACTTTGTGGGATATGCCGTCATGGTAAATGTATGTTAGTTTGTACCTTCCCTTTTAAAATAGATAGGTATGATGAATGGAGTAATGTATTGGCCACGCCGTTATTTTATGGTGTATCTAGATCGATTTACGACATTTTTATTAAGAGAGGTTGTCCAGTAACGCCCCCAACACCTTTCAATCGTCGCCTAATATTTCTTTGTCCGATGGCGCCCCTCAACAATGGTACGTGTCTCGCGATACCACATTTGAGAACCATCGACTATTGTGATTTGGTTCGAATATTTAATTTCAAAATGGCTATATC
Organism: Molanna angustata; assembly: GCA_963576475.1. Classification (NCBI taxonomy): domain Eukaryota; kingdom Metazoa; phylum Arthropoda; class Insecta; order Trichoptera; family Molannidae; genus Molanna; species Molanna angustata. Next base: position 38,421,725 of record OY754968.1, on the reverse strand, counting down.
TAATAAATGAAACAATAATTTTATATGGATCACACAAACACATATCAAAATGCTGATCAGATTAGAATATCTTTGAATTAGTTAAACTACATAATATGTAGGTATGTGTAAGAGACGCTTTATATGATAGTAATAATAATAATAATACATAATTTACACTTCTTGGCAATCTGCGCAAGTGGCGAGCTCATTACCGTAGTATTATGGCAAAATCTTCCAATATACCAGTGTTTCTCTAGAGCGTCTGTTTCCGGTCACTCTGAACGGTTTAGAGCGTCACTAAATGCAATCGGCGTTCATTCTGAACGCAATCCAGAGAAGCAATATTTTCGTGAGAAAAAAAATATATATCTCATCTGCTGGGGATCGAAATCAGGATGCCAACTATGTACGTATAAATTTAAGTTGTATTTTTGGTTAAAAGTGAATTATACATACGTAATGATTGTATACATACATAAGTACAACGTTTTTTTTTTGTTTCTAACCTAAGGTCGCTGACCTCCCTTGCGTAGTGGCAAATCGTTTGACTTCTGACGTCCTGGGTTCGATTTCCAGCTGGGGAGAAATTTATTGAAAATAATTTCAGGTAATGATTGCATTTCTTGTCAGGAAACACTGACTATTTTGTAATATAGTAAAAAATGGTCTTCAATTATCTTTGCACCTGCGCACTCTGTGCAAGAAATTGTTTGGTGGTGAGCAAAAATCTTGCAGTCTTGGTTTTGATATTGCGAGTCTTGCAAGACCAATACCAGGCTTGTAAGATTTTATAAACTTATTTATTTTTAGATAAAAAGGTTCAAGATAAAAAGGTTCGGTTCTCTCTGCCTACCCCGTGAGGGACATGGCGTGATGGCATGTATGTATGTAGGTTCAAAGCGATTAATTACACACTATCGACACAATACTATAAATTGATGCTTTTTTTTTAATATTTCATTGAAATAATTGAATTTTAATAGAATAATAAAAAATATTTTTGTAAAATTTTCCGGTCATGGTCTTAATGACGGGCATTTCACTAAATCACTCAAAGCAGTAAATCATTAAAAGCACATCACTAAAAGTGTTTTAATATAAATAAAATAACTTAATGTAACCTAATATACCAATAAAATATTTAACCACTTTGGTTTCTTTACTACGTATTGCTAAAGATTCAGATAAAACTGAAATTTCTTGTTCACTTATTAACAGTTCCTAGTGTTCAGAAGAAAATAGTCTAAGAAAATGATCAACGATTTGTTTATATATGTTTTATACTATATAGGCACTTACATGAAAAATAATAGGTAGGTATACAAATCAATAATGTAAAAGTAATATTGTATAGAGTTTTGAATTTAAAGAAATGGAAACTAAAGGAGTGCCTTTAAATAGCCTGAAGGTGTTCATCCATCACCTTAAATTAAGAATGTTCTATCTGCGTTTTATTATTACATAGAGGCTATTTAATATTAGATGAAAAAAAAACTAATAGATGGATAAGACAGCAGACCAAAGTAACCGAAGTCGACACTCTGAAATGGATCTGGGCGGGGCACATTGCCAGATATACAGATGGACCCGAAGAGTCTTGTTGTGGCGTCTGAGACAGGGAAAAAGAAGCATGAAACGACTTCAGACACGGGCTTATGAAGAAGAAGAAGAAGGAGAAGAACACAAGTGTTTCCTCTATAAAATAAATTAACATACAAAAATAATCGACTATTTAAAAAAAAAATTTCACATTTGGTAGTATGATTTATAGATTCACACCACCACACGTTTCAAAATATACCTATAATGATACGGCACAGATGCCTATAATAGATGCCTTCATGGAACATTCAAAATAACAAGAAAATACTACGAAGGAAATTAATTTCGCTTTGAACTCTCCAATTTTCTGAGAATACAAACATGTCTAACATGCCAGTACATTATAAAGTTAAAAATATATACACATTATTTATAAGTTCTTATCTTTAAAATTCACAAATGAGTAAAATAAATTAAATAATACATTTAAATCTGAAACAAATCTAAAGTTTGAATCTAATTTTAATTAATTTCATGAGTAGCCCTGCAGTAGGTATGTTAACGTGTTTTTATGCATGCGTACCTATGAGTGAGTATGTATGGTAGGTACAAAACCACGAAGACGAATTTATAATATTATGCACGCTTCAAAAGAAACATTTCTTCACTTTAACATAGTAAAAATTGGACAGTAAATATTATATTCGATAAGTTAGAACTTTGTCAAAATGGATACATGGCTATTTTTACGTTCGGATGAATCAAATATTTGTATTAGGTAAGTATAGATCTTGTCATCTCAAATAGACAAATGCGTGGGATTTTATCTAAAGAAATGCAAATCTTTTTAATATCTATACTCATTATATGAATTTAAATATACCTACCGGCATACAAATTCAAATTAGCATAGGTATACCTAATCGCTTTGATGCACTTTTCAAAAATATTTCCGTGCAACATGAGCATAAACTTTTCTTAACTAAGCAAATGCTCGTGCTACGGGAGACAATCCACCCAAAATTTAAATTTATTTGACAAACCTTTTTATCATCTCAACAGAGACGAAGTTGGAATATTATTATGGAAGAACCAGGAACTCAAGGCACCTATAGGGCATCTCTCAATAGAAGTCGTTACATAGGGTTTTTTCGTTACTTCATAGATGGCAATAATAATAATGTCTTATTTTCAGGTGATTCGTTATTTATTATTCAAATATAGAGAACTTTCAAAATTTGCATTGATAAGGGAACTCAATAAGAAGGCATAATTGGTATACGTTGCGCAAGCACATAAAGTGATCACGTAAACCAGCCCATAACAGGTCGCAACCTGATGCGCATGGTGTGCGCAGGACGGCTGTGGTTCTTTTGGTACCCACGCAAATAAAAAAATATTCGATTTAAATTTAATTTAAATTATCAACTGTCTTCATCACTTCGAATGCTGTTATCTTCGAAAGCCTTTACTTCTCAGGGTTCATATTATCTAATCGTCATTATCATTACCTATAGCAAAAATATTATGACGTTAATTTGTCTATAGCTGGCTCTTGGTCTATTATATGAAAAATCGCGAATAAAATGAACTTGAATTCTTCCTAATTGTGTTATTTAAGACAGTGATGCCTACTTCAAAAAGAAAATATTGTGTAGGTATATAGGTACTGTCCATAATGACAATTTATGATTGTACAGGGGCCATTGTTTGGGTTGATGTTAGGAATTAAGTTATTACGGACATGAAACCTCATCGCTGGTGGGCGAGTTGATCACTAATCAATATCATAATACGGCCAAAGTATTAGGTTTCATATTCATTTTGTTACTGCCTTAGGATGTTTTGACGAAATGCATACAGCCTTGTGGTTTTCTTGCATAACGTCAATGTTTATTGAATCATAAAAAAAGTGCTTCGAATTCGGACAATAAAATTATAATCAAATTTGATTTTATGACGTACCTCTTTTGGGATAATCTGCATATCGAATCAGTTATTTATTTATTTAACAAATTTTGGTACATAGTTTATAATACATATTTACTGTGAAATACATATACACACACACTTATATACATCTATTGCACATACCAAAAATCCCACAAGGCTTAGCCTGTTTGTGGGTATACCTTATTACAATTAGAAATAAAAATGTTGATAGTGTGTTGCATGTAAACAGTTTTTTGATAATGCATATGGATATGGTTGTGGTAGGTACTCGTTAATCATCGTGTGGCATCGTGTTTACATGTACATTAATTATTATTAACACAGTATTTTTCTACAAATTTTTATTTATTACGAGAGTACGTTTTCGCCGAGGTATCTCGGCAGTATCGTTATCTTTAAAAAAAACAATTTCGACAAGACTTGTCCAGCACTACCTTTAGGACGGGGCTTGTTGTTACAAAAATGAAAAATATCTTTTATCGGACTAATATTTGTTTTAATATTAATACTATCGACACAAGGGGAGGGTGGGGCTTGTTGTTACGGAAATACTATCAACACGTGTGGAGGGCGCAGCTTGTTGTTACAACAATGAAATAAATTTTTCATCAAAAAAATATTTTATAAAAATACAAACAAAAGAATACTTACTATGAATTGTACACGAAGTTGTTATACGGTAGGAGCACATTTAATCGACTAAAATTAAAACAAAAATATACTTAGCACTACTTGAAATTATAGTACCTACTTATAACCTAATACCTTCGTTCATTATTTCAGTCGCTACATACATCTTGTACCTACGTAATACTTTTTTAATATATTTTCACCGGCAAGTGGCAGAGATTGCCCCTCAATCTCTGCCGCATGTTTTTCTTCTACCAATTTACAACTGAATCTAGAACAAGATAAATGATTATATTAGTTTCTGTAGATTAAAAGTAAATATGGAACTCGTTGTGAAACAAAGCATATATGTACATATGTGGCGTATATTGTTTAATGTAACAACTATTGTAACATCTAGCCTCATCGACACATTTATAATATCATTCTAATGAAATGCATAACGACAAAGTTTAGCATTCAGAAAACAAGCTGAATAATTTATGATATCAAATATATAAACAACTTTTTCTTACGTTCAATATTGTATTACAAATAATACAATATTTTTTATTACATTTTTGGCACACATCCTTTCTCGTTAGCGTTTTGCAGGACACTGCGGCTAAAAAGTTCACTCATGTCCGTCGAAAACACGCACTTAAAATATGTAGTGGTTAGTGATTTATCGATGGTGTAACAAAGTGCCCCGCCTCCCCCTACTTTATATGAACTATGTACCATTTTGCCAAATACCAATAATTATAATCATTTTAAGTATCATCGTCCCACAGATCCAGACAGAAAATGTATGTAATTGGCAACTGTCTTTACCGGGAATAGAACATGGGTCCGTAGGAGCGCATCAATTTAAGAACCTAACGTTTTTTGCACATTTTTCGATTTAACTCATTATTTAAATATAATCTTTCCTGTTGGCAATTATTTGAACTCACCATCATAATTATTTACTATTTCAACGTATACAAGAGTGCCTATCAAATACTTTTCATTACGTAGGTACTCATGATTGTTATTATTGAAAACTAAATCAATTATGAACTTATATGTAAGACATGAAAAATTAAGCTTGTAATCTAACATACCTACAAACTGCCTATAGTTTTTTTTACAGTTTATTTTATAGTATTACTTGCATTTTTATACATTGCTTAAAAATATATATAAAAAAGAGTCGGTTGTGGCCAACGCTATACTCTTAACTACCAAGTCACTCAACAAAGTATTAAAATTTTGTAAGTATAGAAAATTTTCATAATTTTCATAAATTGATTTTGTTAAATTATTTTTGATTTAAATATTTTATTATGAAAACTAGATAAATGCCTTTTAGCTATTGGAAAATATAAATATCAAAATATAAGTTACCTGAGCTTGGGGTCACTTTGAAATATTTGATATATTAAAAAACTGAGAAGCACTGATCTAATAATCTAATGGGGTCTACGTGAGTATGATGGGTCGGTGGCAGAGCGGTTGGCGCGCTGGGATAGTATTCCAGTGGTCGCGAGTTCGAATCCTGTCTCGACCGATTTCGTTCACCTAAGCACAAGCATTTATTTGCTTATTTTAGGGAACGTAGGAAGATGTATATGTACTTGTTTAACAAGGACATATTCATTTTTTTATATTTTTATTTAATATATAAATTTGTAAAATTTGAAAAGAAAGTCTTTAATCGATAAAGTACAATAAACACGCCGTACATAGCACACAGCACACACACGGATACATTGTTATGAAATTTTAAGAATACAATCTCAGCATGATACTAGTTGATAATCTGCAATAAAGAAATAACCTTAAAGATTACAAATTCATAACTCCCTACTATATCCCCTTGGGGTAATAGTGACGTAGTGAGAAGTAAAAAACATTGAAGTAAAAATCTTACATATTCAAAAGAAAATTATCGATAAAGCCGACCATCGGCATTGATATGATAATTAATAACACTATTGATTTATGTTAATATATTCAATGTCATATGCATGTTTGAATGTTGCAGATTTCAGCCGGTTTTTCTTCTTGTTCATAATAATGAAAATGAAAGTTGTCTGTGTGTGGAATAAAAAAAAACAACAATTTGAATAAATTTATTTATTAGCGAACCCGACTAATTTATTATTTAAATTCATTTACCGGAATTTTATATTATTTATACACTGTTGAAGGAAAAAAATCAATAAATCTATCTGCATATTAATGTACACAATTTTATACATTTACATTTATTTACACGGCTTGGTCGTTAAATCACTTCCTCACAAGAATGTCCAGGATGCATTGTAAATTATTTACACGGCTTGGTCGTTAAATCACTTCCTCACAAGAATGTCCAGGATGCATTGTAAATTATTTACACGGCTTGGTCGTTAAATCACTTCCTCACAAGAATGTCCAGGATGCATTGTAAATTATTTTTGATTTGTCAATCAGGAATTTGTCGCACTGCCACAAAATATTTTTTAAACATTTGTACAAATATGCATGCGCATAATGGCGTTCCGAAATGACATTTACACTTTGATTTGTGATTCGATTGATTTGTTTATGGTTCTCAGATAATTAAGTCAATATATTTGCCCCTCTAGGTTTTCTTTCCCATTCTAGGGTATTTATTTACTCAGTGGAAATCAGCGCACGCACAGGGGGTGGATACATCCCTTACGAGGCAAATAGATTAATAACAGGATGCCTCAAATTAACACCCTCTAGTAAGCTGTACTTATATATGCTATCAGTGGCATTGTCCCGCCAAAAATCAGGCGAGAGGTGCCAGTATGGGTGGAACCAAGCAAATAGGTTGATCAGCGGCACATGCTGCATGGACTCCAACCACCACCTGGACGCCTCAAATCTCGGAGGAGTTTCCTAAACACATATAAAAATGTACATATTTTTTTTACAAACCGCAATCAATATACAAACTTAACTATTATCTCATTATGATGTTGCTTTATGACTCCTATTTTTAGGATAAAGGAGTTGATCTACTATTAAATCCTATAACATCAAAAATACTATGAAATAGTTTAAATGACTTCATAAAAAATACAGCACATCAGTGTTGATCCTAATGAGTATTGTGACAAATTCAATAACGAACCGATAATAATTTACAATACGTAATATCGCAATTTCGTTGTAAATACATTGTATCACTAACTGGTTATATCTTCTCATTCGTCTCAATATACAGGTGAAGTCTAGCCGGAAAAAGAAATTAAATTAATATTATTATTTTTGTAAAGAGTAGTGGCACTGAAACTTTTTTGTAGCTTCGGACCACCTTAAAAATTACACAAATACCACGGACCCCTGTCGAAGAAAATTATACGATAAGACAATAATTACGATCTAAAACCCACTTAAAATAGATTTGATTGAAATAGATCTTTGTTATGTGGTTGATAATTATTGCAAAGACACAGGAGTAGTGTCAGGGTGCACTTAAAAGGTCAATAATTATTCACAATTTTTGAGAAAAATTGTGATATTTTCTATCAAAGAATAAAAGATGACACTTTATTTTGCGCAGACTGAAGATGTTATATGTTTTTTTTTTTGCAATTTTTCTCATTATTAAATAGGGAGATTTTGCGAACTAAAGCATTTCGATTTATTTCCACTGTGGACCCTTGGTACTCGGATACCAATCCATTATTTTTTTGACAAATTTTTAATATCTCAATAGAGACGAAGTTGGAATATTATAGGAGAACCAGGAACTCAATGCACCTACAGAGCTTTACGTGATTACTTTATGCCATATTGAGTTATCTATCAATCCAATTTTTTAACTCTATTTAATCATGAAAATCTGTTCGTTTGAAAATAAGCTAAAAACACTATTGCCATCTATGAAATTGTGAAGAAACTTTTTTGCAACGCCATCTATTGAGAAATTGGTTTGTTAACAACGAGAGCAACAGTCCTTATTCAATAGTCATTATGCAACTATAAAAATAAGTTTATTTTGTATTGCCTCTCGGGCAACTAACTATGTCAAATATACCTACGTTGAATACGCACCCAATGACAAGTTGCCTCAATTTGAAATCTTGCATTTATTGTCTCACATTTCCAGACTGAAATCACATTTAAAAACTGTGTCTCCACTGGAAATAGAGCTAGGGTCTATCGCTCAGTAGATAACCAACTGAGCCACGAATGCCACTTTAAGAATCCCTGGTGTTGAGGTTGTATAAATTAGTAAATTTTAAATTTTTCGACAGTCAGTTGCCCAAAACGCATTTGTTATATTTTTTCTGCTTGTTCGCGACGTTATTTGCTTTGCAAATTACTAAAAAGCGTATTGGATCTTGCTTAAAGTAATAAATGTGTCGTCGTTTCGTTGAATCGCTGAGAAATACATCAATATGATAAATGATTAAATACAGGTGTTTAAGATAAATAATAAGTAACTAGTTTCTTTGAAAACGAGTTTTTTTACTTATATACGACCGATGTAGAAGCATCTTTTCGCAATATATAGGTGCCATTAAAGATGTGAAAAATTGAATCTGTGATTTAAATTAACAGGATATATGAATCGATAACTACTCATGAAAAATGGTTTTAGGATAGCTTTGCTTCATAATAAGAATATATAATTTTTCTATTAGAGTAATTGGCTTTATCAATAAACTACCCATATATTTTCTGATTGAAAATCTATTTCACACGAAAACACAAAATAAATAAAATATATTTGATAAGTAGAATACTTAACGTTTAATCAATTGAAATTTGTATGAATTTAGACAAATATAATATCTCAAATGGATTTTTTTCAATTTCCATGGTTTCTCAAACTGTTTTAATTAAGAAAAACATTTTTTTATGAAAAATTTATGTATGTTTAAGTGCCTTTATTTCCATTTTTTTTAAATATCGAAAACGCTTAAACACCCAACTAGATAATTTAATATTTTATAAAAATAATTGATATTATAGCATTTCATTTCAAACTTTTTTTAACAATTTTTGTAAAAATTGAATTTAGTGACAACATCGTTTCATTCAATTTGTATGCCAAAATACACAATATCTACGGGGACTCTCAATAGTCGGATACTTAATCTCCCAACATACGTACCATCAAGCTGTTTGCATATTCGGAGTAGGAAAAAGGACTGATCTCCATGCTATCCTATATTGACACGCATGTTTTGTATAGAAAACAAATTGGATTAAAGATTTATAGATTGGAATGTATTCTTCAACTATACATATTATCGCCATTCACAGTTGGATATCATGTGTTACATGCATCTAGTTATAATAATAATAATAATTATGAACACTTCCTTGCACCATGCGCAAGTGGCGAGTTTATTGCCGTGTGGCAATTTCTTCCAACTCACCAGTGTTTCCACCCCAGAGAAGCAATATTTGCGTGAGAAATAAATTTAAATAAACTTCTCCTCTGCTGGGAATCGAACCCAGGACCCCCGCACAGAAACCGATTATAGTTATACCTAGGTACTTACTTGGAATGATTAAGGTTAACACGGTTACACACAGCTACCCGGTTAAATCATTGGGTACTTACGTGGTATGATTAAGTTTAATACGGCTACACACAGTTACCCGGTTAAATCATTGGGTACTTACGTTGTATGATTAAGTTTAACACTGTTAGACACAGCTACCAGGTTAAATCATTAGGTACTTACGTGGTATGATTAAGTTTAACACTGTTACACACAGCTACCAGGTTAAATCATTAGGTACTTACGTGGTATGATTAAGTTTAACACTGTTACACACAGCTACCAGGTTCAATCATAAGTACTTACGTGGTATGATTAAGTTTAACACGGTTACATACAGCTACCTGGTAAAATCAAGAGAAACATGGTATAATTAAGTTGTGTTTTTAAATACACATAATGAACCAGTAAAATCGTTACGTGGTATGATTTAGTTGGCAATACTAAATATAACACTGTAAACACAAGGTAAAAGCGAATCCAGTAAAATATTTTTAGGTCAAAGTATATGCCATTTATGAAAATGAAATAATAATATTTTCTTCAAAATATTGCCAAATATGCCATTAGTGAGGAGAATAGATACAAAGATATTAAATTAATTATTCATGGATACATATAAACAATTATAACTAAACATTTATTGCTTATGTGAGTCATACACCGGAGTAAATAATATATAGGTAATATGTATCGATACTAATTTACATTTTATAATTTGACATGATAATATAAAATATTTCTGACTCACTCTGTAGTTAAGTACAACATGAACCAAATAAAACATTAATTTCTATGTTAAATCCTCAAAAAGTGACGTGTTGTTAATTTATTACTGCTCTTTGCAAAAATAACAATAAAATTTTAGGTTGGTACATCATTTTTAAGTATGTGCTAAAATAATCAATGATTTAATCACAGTCAAGAAGTCATTGTTTATTATTTCAGTGGCGTAGATGAAAATTTCCTGGGTTGATAAAATATCAAACGGGAGAGCAAACGTCGTGCGCGAGTTAGTCGACACAGTGAAGCGACGAAAGAGAGTATATTCGGGTCATGTTCTGCGAGGCGAAAGATATAGTCTGCTTCATCTGATTATGAAGGGCAAAATAGAGCGACGCCGAAGAACAGGAAGATGTCAGTTGGCACCGTAAGGTACGTAAGTGGACCGGCATCAGAGACGTCGGCGAATTGCGGCAAACAGAGATGCTTTCTCGGTAATGATCCTCGTTGTCGGGGGACCTGATATGGCACGAAGAAGAAGAAGATAAAAATTTAATATCTAAACATACAGACAGACAGCACCATTTTATTACAACAATACACGAACACAGACAGAGTATCACTCGCTAGTCAGACGTCTCCATAATATTGGGAATGAATACTCTCATTTAGTTGACATTTTTATGCTGTCCAAATATAAATATAAAAGGACGATATACACATTTTTTATGAGAGAAACAATATGTGATATTTTCAGTGCGGATTTGTATATTTTCGATTGTAAATGTATTTTTTGTATATCTTTATTGTTTATTTATAACGAGGTTACTTTATTTATATGTTTGATAATATGTACATATTATTTTTATTTTATTCTTGAATTTATTGTTTAACTGTTTAGGTACTTACATATTTTTTTCTTTTTGCAAGTGTACAACTAATTGTTTTTTTCTTCTTATTCTACATATTTTTATCATCAATATTTGTTTTTATGTATGTATGTAAAAGGCAATTTATGCCGTTTATAAATAAATAAATATTTTATTTCTTTTATTTTCATTCGTTTATGTGAATAGTAATAATAAACTATTTAAGTCAACATGGATTAATATAATATACAATCAATGCTAAGGACTATTTGCTAGTCGGTCAAAACTATAGAATAAGTACATTGAATGAAAGCGGTTAAATTGGATTTATATTTATTTTTATTTGACCCATCTAAATTCCCACAAACGCATTGACTGTGTTTGGGTAAACAATATTAAAAAATACGTATTTATATCTACCTTAATATATTCAACAGAAAATATTAAAAGTATGAAAGGAAAATATATAAAGTGGCACGTAATATGAACAAAATAATAAAAAAACATATAAAATAGACTGTTAATGATACAGTTCTTGAAACAAGTACATGTAGATCCTCATGCATTCCCTAAACTAAACAAAAATTCCTGTGCTATATGTGAACTGGCAACCACTGAATTACTAATCCAGCGCACTGGCTCTCTTCTACCTACACAATCAAATTTTGAAAATATCGTATCGACCGCTATATTATTGTCGTTTGGTTTATGTGCGAGTATCCTGGGTTTGTGTCTTAGCAGAGTAGAAAAAAAAATACTTTTCATGCACTTCTTGCTTTTCTGGACAGAAAAGTCTGTTGTTTGGACGTGTCTGATGCTTGATTTTCGTGTGAATAATGCTTTAACTCTGTTGAGATATTAAATATATTTTTATTTACCAATATAGGACATTTAGGACATGTAGGTACACATCTTCTTCTGGTGCTCTGTCAGGATCCCCCGACGCTGGTGCTGCCCGGAATATCTGCTCCACAGTTCTGAAGCCCGTCCATTCCCTGATATTACACAGCCAGGACATCTGTCTCTCAGCCACCTTCTATCTTGGTATATTATTTATTTATTTAAGACATCAACAGAACATTGAAACATACACACACAAGTTAACAAATGATACAAACACATAAGGTCTCCAATGCTCCAATGACAGGCGTCTGTCACATAGTTAGTACTAAATATTAATTTATGTATAAACAATCATCGCTTAAAACGTGCTAAGTATTAAAAACTTGGATTATTTTTTTAACAAGTTCAACAATTATTGTTACGAAAATTAATGTGTTCCCGTCATCTACGCCTCTGGTGTCTGACTAATGTTTTATGTAAGAAGTGATTTATTTGTTAAAAAAGTGTTGTTGACGAGATTGTGTTTACTGACACATTTTAAAACATCTTTTACACTCTCATATTATATTATATAAAATGAAAAAAAAACATTATTTTTGAAATAATTTTTAAGAATAGGTATACCCATATTTAAGACTTTTAAAAAAAGCTATCACTATCAACAAAATAAATAATAAAATTGAGAACTGGTCAGAAAATGCAATTAGCCAGAGCTTAAGAAAAGAAATTTATTATTTTATATAACAGTCTTGAAAAAACAATATGACTATGACCAGGGTTACAAGACCGAGCTCAAGAATACATAAACTTGGAAGGTCAAAAGAACCTCCCTAACAATAAGACTCTACGGCCATGCAAAACAATGTAGGTATATGTACAATTCATGTTAATTGTTTCGTAATTTTAAGATTACATATGTAGGTAGATATCATTTTTTAAAAAAACGATAATTTTCAATATCCTTAACTGATAAATAATTTATTTATCGGACACTAGATGCAGAGTCCTAGAAGATGCTTGATTTGGAAAACTTTGTGTTCAAAATGTGACGAAATCTCATGATTTTTTTTTGTTACAAGTCACAATTTTTTATCCGTACGATATTCACAGCGAGTTGACATGAGGTTGAGTTGAATTAGTTACATAAATTGTAATTAAAAAATGTTAGTAACAACTAGAGGAAAAAATACATATGTTGTCCAATGGGTTAGAATCAACATCATTGAATACTCAGAGCAAAATAAAAAATAAAGATTTGAAAATCAGAATTCCGTTTTTTACACCAAAAACAAAGATTTTTTTTTAATTGAAACCTATTCTTAGTGAACGAGTAGGTACTCAAACCAGAAAGAAATCACAAGTCAACTCTTACATGTCAGAAATTACAAATTCTATATTTTTGACTCCTCATTAGCCCAATGGGATATATTAAGACGATATGATTTCGCAATTTTTATTGCTATTTTTATGTCCAGATTATCAACTAGTATCATGCTGAGATTATATTCTGAAAATTTCATCATAATGTATCTGTGTGTGTGTATGCTGTGTAGGTACTATGTGCTATGTGATAATTGATTATAGACTATAGTACTAATTCGATTCTTATCAAATTGTGCAAATTTGTATATTTAATAATGGCTTAGACTCCATTAGATTTTGAAGGATATCTGAATAGTGCTTCTCAATTATTTAAACTGTCAAATATTTTAAAGTGACCCCAAGATCAGGACACTTTGAATTTGAAATTTTAATTTTCAGATTGGTAAAAACACACATCGCTTTCATAAAATGGCACTGAAGAATTATCAAGTATTCATAATATAATATTCAAATCAAAAATACTTTAAAAAAGTCATTTCATGATTATGCTGAAAAATTTCCTTTGAATTTTTTTTTAACAAAATTTGAATACTTTAATGAGTGACTTACTAGTGAGGAGTTTAGCGTTGGTCACAAACCAATAGTTTAATATAGGTACCTACTTAAGACTATTACTTTTTCTAAATTAATATATCTACTCCATCTGTGTTTAGTTAATACAGTTCAGCATTATTGAAATTCCTTAAGTATAACACTGATACTAAGTTCTACCTCTTTTATGTACTGTATCAGCAGTATAATTAATTGTACCTGTTCTAATGACAATCATCTTAGATCATAAAAGCTATTGATATTCCCTTCGCGTAAACTTGATGTCATAATGAAATGAAGTTTTATTGGATTACGCGTAATCGCTAATAATAAACCATTAATGTTAATTTTAATGGGAATCTTTTAATATCAATACTTACTGTTGTAGATGACCTGATATTTATTCTCGGAATTATAAGTTAAGTCAAATTATTCTAGTCAACCGTTCATTGTTCTATCGCGTAAATCTATTACAATGGTGTAGATAAAAGGTGGCCAGGGACTTGAAAGCAATCGGGACCGGGTTGATGGTTGAAAGTTCTTGAGGAGACCAAGGCTCATGATGGGCTGTAGCGCCAATTGGTAATGATGAAATAAGATGGAGGGAATATGAGGAGTTGACCTAGAAAGGGATGACAATACATGAGCATGTTTTGAAAGAAGGCTAGGTAGGGGAGATCGGTATCAGTTGTAACAAAATTCATATTTTTAGTCATATCAGAGCTGTTTACTGATCAAATCACATGATTTTTTTATTTTAATATCTTCCATGTTTTGTTATATGGGCATCGTCAAAAAACAAAACGAGTTAAGGCTTTTGTATTTATTAAAAAAATATCAACGAAAGAAAATTATTACTTTAGACACCCAGATGGTGTCAAAAGTAACAATAAAACTTTTAAAATATAAGAACATAAAATCAATTTAAAAACGCAGGAATTGGCATATTTTTGATATTATAACAATAAAATAAACGAATTTTTAAAAATTTGTAAAAACAACTTAACTAATATTACTTTTTAAATATATGAACATATAATTAGTTAACAAACAGAAAAATTGGCATATTTTCTTTCAAAATAATTTTCCAACTGTCGATTTGTTCAGGAGAACTTTGTTCTCTTAACATATCGACAATGTATCAAGCCAGAATACGCGAGAATTGTATGGAGAGGTCTACTTTTTTCACGGCTTTTCCAACTTTGAAGTCAAAAAACACCAACTTAGAGGCTTCGCAGCATATATGTTCCATACACGGATTTACTCAGAATTCGGAGTAGAACATTTCGTGTGTCTGTGTGTGTGTGTGTCTGTGTGTCCGTCCCCCCCTTATAACTTTTGATCCGCTCAATTTACAGAGCCTAAAATTTCAGAATATATAAACAGTTACAGGCCTACAAAACTTTTATACTCGGAATTTTGAATTTTTGTTTCAGTCAGGGGTTATCAACTTTTGAATTTTTATTTTATTTTTCCATATATCTCAGAAACCATAAACGCTAGAACGCTAAAAATTGGTACAAACATAGACAAATACAAAATCTCAAATTAGTTTTTTCAAAAAAATTCCAGGGTTTCTCAAACATTTTTTATTAAGAAAAATATTTTTTTTATGATAAATTTATGAGTTTAACTGCCTATATTTCCAAAACTTTTACAATTATCGAAAAAAGCCGAAACACCCCAACTAGATAATTTAATTTTCTATAAAAAATATTAACATTGTAGTAGAAGATCTCAATTTTTTTTTAACAATTTTTTTAAAAATTGAATTTAGTGACGACATCGCTTCATACATTTTGTATGGCAGTCGCCTATACACAATATGTAAGAAGACTTAATAGTTTGATACTTCATCTCCAAACATACATACATACATACCATCATGCTATTTGCATATTCTGGGTAGGAAAAAGGATCTTCCTCAATACTATCCTATCTTGACATACATACCTACATATGTTGTATAGAAAACAAAATATCTGAAAATATTCAATAATTTGTATCTATGGGTTTATAGTTTGGTACATATTCTTCAACTATACATACTATCGCTATCGACAGTTGGATCTCATGTGTTACATGCAACTAGTAAAATAAAATAAATTATTAAAACTTAATCACTATCGGATTGACAATTGACACATATATAATTTAGTTGTTTATTTTTGGCGCAGTTTTCATGATCCCATAATTTACAGTAACATGTTGTTTAATAGTAACATGTTACTATTGACACTTTCTGAAGTGTTACAACTGCAACTTTTCGACACATTGGTTTTAAGTTATGCTTTATTTTAAGCGTTTGATAATAACTTTAAAATATGTATGTACATTGAAAATAAGCAATATTTATGATACATACGCACATTAAAACACTTAATAACTTATAAGATATGGTATATACGAATGGATGACCTTTCAATAATATATTTACTTCGCACGAGTAAAATCAACATGACCACGTTTTATTGGTATTGTCAAACTGACCATAGATTAAAATTATGTCCAACGTTAGATTTCGGTTTAGTTTAATAGATGGTGGTGGTTGTACCTTTACAAAATAAATATTTTGGAATTTACAGCGTTTGTTACAATTGACACCTGTTACTTTCGAGGCAGATCTCCCCTACACAAGAAACTTGAACAATAATTAAATAATAATGAAGAGGCTGGCGGATCAAAGAGAGATACAGTATTTGGTGAAAACTAATCTTACGACTGTCCATTTCCATGGAATAAACCGCCTTAAAAACTATCTTCCTCAAATTATCTAAATTACTCTTACAAAACAACTGATGTTATCCCTGAGGTAGCTTACCTTGACGCTACTGCGGATCAACTTGACCAACTTGAGATATTGCCAAATGTCTGTATACGATATGTGTTTGGACTTGAAAAGTTTGATCACGTATCTGAAAGCAGGAAACAGTTGAAGTGGCTCAAAATCCGAAATCGAAGATCTTTAATATATCAAACTATAAAAAACCCTCTCACTCCTAAGTACCTCAAGGAGAAATTCGCCCATCTTATCTCACATGGTCTAAATTTACGGTCTCAAAACCATGGTACAATCTCTATACCAGTACACCATACATCCTTCTAGACTTACTCGTTCACAATTCACACAGCCCGTCTATGGAACCAATTACCCAATGGTATAAAAGAAGCTCCTAGCTTGATGGTTTTCAAGAAGTTTCTGAAGTCACACTTCTTATCCACACCTCTATAGTTCCTTTATCATTCTTCCCATCGCATCCCGTCCATTTTTATTTTTTGGACATTATCATTATTATTTTTAAATTGTGCTTTCTTTGGCATATATATGATTAACTAATGATATTAATAACAATTAAACACTCCAAACAATAACACTCAATTATTACCATTATACACTTCCTCAAAAGAATTAGCAGATCAACGCGTAAATTGTAGGTAAATTATTTAATAGGTCAAAATACAATGCAACAAATGCGCTTTCAATTGGGGATAATTCACCCATCCAGATACTTAACATATCAAAGGATTAGGCTCTGAGGAGGTCTCTATACTACCTATCAACAATATGATTATTATTATTATTATTGTGTCCCAGAAGTAGAATGAATCGATCTTCTACTATTTTAACTTCAACATAATAAAGTATTTAGCCGCATGTTTTTTTTATGAATACATAATTCCTAAATAAAATTTTGTAACCTTTTTTAGTATTTTTTTTACTTTTATTACACTAGGTATAAAAACATCGCGCAAATATAGGAAGAACCAATAATGAGACTATTACGCCGTTAAAAATACCCATTGTCTTTTTTTGCAAATAAAAAAACGTAAAAAATGCCGTTAAGAAGAGGAATTTATCGATTTAGTGTTGATTTATGAAGCCAGTCTTATATTATGTATGTACAATGAGAAAAGGCATCCGCATTGTGAACAATTTTGCTGTATGATGCAATATTATTTTATATCCAGTGGCAAATGTAGAATTAATAATTTATAAATCAATTAGGAATCAAAATTAATCATCGTAATTTGTCTGGCTTAATAAACATATCTCGTGTCGGTATAAAACATTCAATTTCTGATGATCGTTCAATATTAATAATAATTATATGCATGATCTTGAAATGAGATAATTTTTTATATTAGATCATCACCTATGGTAACCTACGTATTTTGTACAATGTTGAATGTGCATAGCATCAAATAAATTTTCATTTTGGTTGTTTCAATATGAATAACTGATGGTTAATATGGTAATTTCATTAATCAAGGATATCGATCGGAGCCATAATATTGATCGTAAATATCTACCAGTCCGAAAATATTTTTGAAAATAGTTTACGAACAAAAAAATATCAAGATATGTACAATACATTATTTAACTTCTATCATAATATTAATTAATAGATACCATTAGAAATATAATAAAAAAAACAACCATAGTTTTGATCCATAGTTCATTTTTCATTATTTCAATCCATCTTACAATATGGCATTATATGTTGGGGGGGAGCTTTTAAAACCACTTTTAAAACCACTTTTAAAACCACGTTTTTCAAAGAATCATTATTAAAATTATATTAAAAAAGAGATTTGATTATCCAACTATTAATTTATTTCAAGAATTTAAAGTTTCAACTGTTGAAAATATCTACAAAAAAATCTCATTGTTCCAAATTCATAAAGATATTCTTACAAATTCAAACCAATTGTCATTTTCTTTAAGCAGCAGAATAAATTCACAAGGATGTATTACCATTCCTCTTTTACGTACAACTGCCTCACAACATTTCTATAAGTATAAAGGTACTAAGTGGTTTAATGAACTCCCTTTGAGTCTTAGACTCGAAAAAAATTATAGTATATTTAAAAATAAAATTAAAAAATTGTACTGATTTATTTATTTATTTTTTGTTATTTCATTCTTGTTTTGTGTAGCTTCATATTTTTTAGTAGATGTACAATGTTTTGGTAAATGTAACAATATTAAATAGATACTCCCCTCTTTTAACACGAGATTTTATCTCAATTAAAGAGGGTTATTATGAATTATATGATGGAAATTGTATACCTTTTTAAATTATGATTTATATGTGAACATTGTATTGTTTTTGTTAATAAATAAAAAAAAAAAATAGTGTTGAAAAAAAATAATCAACGAATATGAACATAAAATTAACACTCGGACTGTCAATGACTTCAGGCTTCAACATTCATCAGGCATCAGACCAAGTGAAGTGACCAAGAACTCTGATAACAAGCCGCAATATCTATGACAGAATCGGTTGAAAGGTTTGTCAATATTGTGCATTACTTTACAAAAGTAAGTACTACGCATGGTAGGTAAAGGGGAATACCAGCATCGTCACACCTAAGAAGGTACTACATGAAGAATGGATGGTGAACCTCATTGTTGAACTACATATTATTATGTGATATTTTATTTTGCCTTGTACCTAACGTAATAATATGAGTGTGAACTGTTAATAAGTTTATTTTTTTAATTCCAAATAAAAGCATTTGTGCCAAAAAATCGGGATTTGAATCTTGTATAATATGCTGACTCAGTATTTCGGAATCCAATTGAATCCTCATATAATGACACACAGATGTTAACCCATTCAAAAAAACACTTATTGAATTCATTCAATCATTGAATTCATTCAATTATTGAATTGATTAAATTACACTCAGATCCATCAAAAGAAAGGCACTAGGTTCATAAAATTATAGAGTATAGATAAATAAAAGATCGATACATTATTTTTTTTTATTTCATCTAATGAAATAATATTTATGGCGCAGTTCAGGGGTGACATCTGTGCGATCCATCGTCACCTCATTTATAAGGACTGTTGCTGAAAGCAACAGTCCTTATGTTAGCTGTTAGATTTCTCAATAGATGGCATTACAAAAAAAGTATTCTTCGTTACCTCATAGATGGCAATAGTATAATTTCGTATTACTCAGGTGAAATGTTTACATATTATTCAAATATATAGAACTTTCAAAAATTATATTTATAAGGGAACGCAATAAAGGCATAATTGGTGATCACGTAAACCAGCCGATGACAGGTCGTAAGCTATGTAGGTGCCTGAGTTGCTGATTCTTCTATGTTATCCCAAATTCATCTCTATTGAGATGTTATTGTCAATAGTAAAAAAACTATACTATATTTTTGTTACAACTTTTCAGACATAGGTACAATACAAATTCACTAAATAATAAACATACGAAATTAACAAAAAATAGGAGAGATTGGTACTGAAGTGTAGTTAAAGCCCGAAGCGCCAAATTCCAGAAAGATCGATGCTCGCTGATTGGGCGCTCGGATGAGTATCTATCCATTTGTTTGTATTTTCGATTTAATTGTCACATTCAAAGATGATGGTTTAACTGTAGAAAGCATCGGAAGAATAAATTCTTTCAAAAACAAGTATAGTATAAATTTACAAGTGTAGGCGAAATAAAATTGAATGAGTTCGTTATGGTTTAAAACTTACGACATTTTATTAAATAAGTCTATTAACAAGATGTAACCGCAAACTTTGTCGGCTGACAAAGTACATAAATATGGTATTTAAATAATCATTAATACCTATTTATTTCTGGTAAATCGTTATATATTATATAAAGGCGGTGAATTAAAAGATATTATATTCATTCGAGGCTTGAACCTTCCGGTGAGTCAAGTCAGGTGTAGACAACCGTGCAAAAAACACCAAAAAGCTTAAAATATTTGCAAAATAAAATTCATACACCAATTTAAAAAGTTATTTTTTTCAAATTAATGAACGCGAAGTCAGTTAATCATGATTTTTTAGGCATTTCACAAAACAGCGGTACTATTGATAAATTCTCAAAAATATATAAAACTACCAATATGAAAAGGGATGATTTTTTTTTATTTAATTTTTTATAGCTTCTCGGGCAACTAACAGATGCTATGTTATATAATTATTTAACACGCACCCAATAGCAAGTTGCGACATTCTGAAGACTTACGATATTAATCGTCTCACAGATCCAGACTGAAAACACAATTAAGAGGCCTAAACACCTCAATTTCAAACCAAATCCCTCAAATATGTTAAACAGTGTGTTTCTAGAAAAGTCTTTTCAACATTTCTCTAGTGAATGTTCGTCACACAATTTTAAAATTCAGCCTAAATTCCCATAAATAAATTATTAAAAATATCCTTTTTTACAGCATTTTTTTTAAATTACTCCATAACCATGTGTCGTAGAGAAATAAATATTTTATGTGCTTAAAGAGTGCATAAAATCAAAGTAAATGACCGATAAAGTTTTTACATTTCAAGTAAGGTTTGTTCTTAAAATGCAAAAAAATCAACAAATTTGGGGTTTCCGATAATTTAAATCACGTATAAACCTTTTTTAACGCATGCGATATTTACCCTTACTAACGCGTAACTTCAAAGTGCATTGGGCGGTTTTAATATAGCATATTTTCAGTCACTAAGTTTAGCGTTATATGTCCTCTTAAAAACTGTGTCTCCACCGGGAATCGAACCCGAGACCTTTGGCATAGGTGTCGGATATCTAATCAACTGACTTTAGAAGGCCAAAATAATGTAAGATATATAAGAATTTTGAAAAAATACGTGGTATATTTTTAATTTAGTTGATGGATTTCTTTTATGAAAATATGATGGATATTTTCAAAATGTATTATGTCTTCTATTTCGATCAACTTATCAATCTAAGCTCAATTCACCTCTTACAATTCAAAAATATTCCTTTCAAATAATGGTACTCAACATCTGAAAGAATTTCTTAAAATTATCCGAATGCTTGTTTCATTGCACAAGATTTTTTTTATAATTCTGCAGTTGTTCATTAATACCTAGGTATGAAGATTGTATATAGGGACGGATTTCTCAAATTAATAAAAAAGGATTTTTATTTATAGGAATAAATAATGTAAATTTAAAGCGTCAGCGCTGAAAAATATCTTACATATTTATTTATCTATTTTTTTACGGCAAATTGCCTTTTACACACATGAAAAAGAATGAAGTAGGTACACACATTGAATTACAAAAGTAAAAAATAAACTATCATAAACACATTTAAAAAGAAAAAAAGGTACTATTACAAAAATAGTAAATATAAAAAATAATATTAAGTAAGTGGAAAAAAAAATTGTTCCATCTCTGGTTAAATAAACGAATACATTCCAGTTTCACTCGTGTTTTACAAGGCATTTTAAGAAACAAAAAATACCTACCTTCATAAGACAGACATTCGTCCTTGCTTTGACAATGCTCAATTCATTTTTGCGATTCTTTGTTTTTTCCATTACAACTGAGCAATGTTTTAAATACAATACATGATTACACATTGAGAACGGGTACATAAGGTAATTATGGTTCTACATGTATATTTTCCTTATAATAGGACCACCGTTTCGGCCACCTAGTCAGCCGAAACGGTCGTCCTATTACAAGGAAAATATTTATTATTATTTATTTATTTAAAAATTCAACACAGACAGCGTTTGCTGGTATGAGTGTTGACAAACATTTTTTATTTATATTGACATTTTGTTAGATTAATACATGTTATACAATGTCGTGAACAATAACACTACAATGATGTTTACAAAAAAAAAAAAGAAAAAAAAAATGAAAACTCAACCATAGTGGAGCCCAAAACAGTTAGCCGGGTGTACAGAGGATCTATTTGAAAGCACTATCATGCAGTATGTGCTGTTTAAAGTTTTTGGTGGTGCTTAATGTCATTTGGTAGCTGATTATATAAATTAATGCTGGTGGATATTAGTGTAGATATACATGTAGAACCATAGTCATTTTTGTTTGATTAAAAAATACCTAGTTTAATTGAGTTCTACACATTAGACACCGTCATTATTTACAAATTAAAAAATGACACTACTATTTCTTCTAAAAAAATATCTGAAAACATTTATGATTTTGATATATCATTTGTGATTTCAGTTCCTACGACAGTTCATTTTAAATATTGTTTATAATATTGTTATTGTTATGGCCATCAAATTGAATTAGTTTCTAAAAACAAACTTCTTTATAATGCGCTCTGAATCAAAGACTATAAAATTATTTACGACTTCCAAAAACAATACTTAAGTGTCTTTAATATCCCCACTGACAGAAAAGGCGACGTTACAAAATACATAAACTAAATCAAATATATTTTATATGTAGTTATTATTAATTTATCTGCAAACATATCATATTTTACTTCCTCGTTGTGTAAGTTTGGTTCAGAGAAACCAGGATCGGATTCACTAAAGGTCCAAATGTTGCAGTTGTACAGGACGCAAAGAAATATGGGGTGCCAAATTTAAATAAAAGGATAACAAAACAGAAAAAATCTTACTCTTAAACGGCTGGACTGGCGTTGATGAAGTTTGTTGTGTGTGTTTGAGTGAGATCCTGGATGGAAATTGTAATAACGGATAAAATAAATAAAAAAATATGTATGTATGCTTATGTTATGTAAAAAGTTGGTAGGTACAGATAAGTACAGTCTCCTATCCCACTCCATAGGGGAAGATTTTAGACCTATTGTTCTTTTCCTCCCCGAAGCGGCTGCTCGTCGGACAAACCAAGAACTATCATTAAGCAAATTTCATACCACTTGTTAGCGCCACACTTCTCGAGTTGGTGTTAATGAATTCCCCCCCCCACCCCACTCCACCCCAGTCCGCCCATCCATCAGTTTATCGTTGTCCTTGCGATCGAGCCGAGCGATTTTATTTGCGTTACGAAAAAGTGTGACATAGTTTGACCACGAGTGTCAAAGTATCGTTTATGTATATTGTATTCGTCCTGTTAATTACTTCTGTGTTCTGTGTACTAAAACTATAGTTAATGCATCATTGTGGATCAGAGAGATCAAGAAGATGTCAACCGGTTGACCGCCATCAGTGAATACGAGATCACAAGGTAGGTAAAACATATCAGGCAAAATATCATCTCGTGAGGTTCACCATCCATTCTGATTTTTCTGTAGGTGAGTATACAATGTAATGCACATATGCACACATGTCCCTACATGGGGGGATATGCTGTGTGAATATTGGTGTATGTACATATTTTTATTCTTCTTACTTTTTTTGTGTTTAAATGTAATATGTTTATAGTTTTATGTAGGTTTTTTTCACCCATAATTTTTACAGATAGTTGTCTGGAAGAAATTTCCACTAGGCAATAAGTCCGCCTTTTGTAATAGCAAATAAATGATGTATAATAAAGTGCTAAAATAAATAAATAAATATTTTTGTTTGCTGAACCAGCTAATAGCAGGCAAGCCAACGTTCTTGCAGGACAACGTCTGTCGGGTCCGCTAGTATATTATAATAAAGTATTTCGCACGCAATAGCCTTTTAAAACAATTTTACTCACCTTTTGAATAAATCAAGCGCACGAGGCGCCTAAAATTCAGTATAGATCCGGTCCTGAGCAATGTGATGTGTCTCATTGTACTGTGAGAATTTATGTGAAACGAAAGTCATTATTCAATCATCTAATCCTAGATTAACAGCCGAATGCCTCCGCCGCCGTAAGATTATGTTATAATTAATTAATCTTTTGTTAAAAGTCTCGCCCACGTTCTCATTGTGTTAAGCGAGTCTGATTTACCACGTGTGTGGACAATGTTGTAGGTAGGTACCAACGCTATAATAATATGTAGGTAGGTATAATAATGTGTTCTCCACGGATGATGTTTACTCTATGTAACGACATCTTTATAAGAATTAACATGCAATCTCTGTTTTTACTTTTGGTTGGAGTACTTACTTAACTGCTTTTGGTATTCGACGTATAACGGGTTTAACAAACACATCAATGTATTTATCTTCAATATACCTATGTAGGCCTACATACCTAAAAATTTAAAGGAATTGATGAATAATTCCTCGAGTGATTTAAAAGACCGCATAGGTATTATGTGAAAATAGATAGAGACACGGTTTTTTACTCCTCACTAACCCAAGGGGATATAGTGGGAAGTTATGATTTCGCAAATGTTAAGGCTTTTTTTATTACAGATTATCAACTAGATCATGCTGAGATTGTATTCTGAAAGTTTCTCATCAATCTCAATGTATGTGTGTGTGTGTGTGTCTGTGTGGGTGTGTGTGCATATGTATGCGTGTGTGTGTGTGTGTCTGTGTGGGTGTGTGTGCATATGTATGCGTGTGTGTGTGTGTTTGTGTGTGTGTGTGTGTGTGCGCGCGTGTGCGTGTGCGTGCGTGTGCGTGCGTTTGTGTGTGTGTGTGTGTGTGTGTGTGTGTGTGTGTGTGTGTGTGTGTGTGTGTGTGTGAAGGTGTGTGTGTGTGTATGTGTGTGTGTGTATGTGTGTGTGTGTGTGTGAGTGTGTGTGTGTGTGTGTGTTTGTGTGGAAATTTTCAAATCAAAATTATTTAAAAAAACTCATATCATTAAAATGCTGAATATTTTCCTTACAAAACTTGAATACTTTATGGAGTGACTTACTAGTGAGGACTTTTGCGTTGGTCACAACCCACTATTTTAATTGTGTCTACATCTATTTCACCAAAGACCTTATATACTACATTATTATAAGGTCTTTGATTTTCACACATATGTACGGTCTGGATCTGTGAGACGATAAATGCCAAATCACCAGATAGGGGCAACTTGTTATTGAGTGCGTGTTAGATTAATATTTGATTTATTTAATAAAAGGTAAAACAAAAATATAAATAAAATAAAATATAATCGTTAAAATTGCAGAGATGGTTAGCCCCAAAAATAGAAGACCACCCGAAAGAGATAGATAGAAAGACAGCTGAACATCCTCCTCACAGGGAAGTTGACAACCACAAACAGGTCATATGACCCAACCCAAAATGAATGTTGTGGCAATCGCAGAAATGCTTGTGCTATAGGTGAACGAAATGAGACGTGGCAGGATTCGAACTCGCGGCCACTGGATTACTAACCTAGAGCGATAACCACTTTGCAACAACCCATCTTCATTTTTTTTATCGTTGATTGCATTTCAAACTTAACCGATGTTTTTCGTATGTTTTTAGAACACTTTCGCGCTCAGATACTATTATGTAGATATAACGAGTGGTATTAATGGAAGGAAGAGTTTCCTGGAGTCGACTTATCCTGTGATCGAACCACCCGGGGCCCGACGGCTGTCATTGTGGCGTGCAGATAGTGCCAGTCCCACACACTTACCTCCAGCCGAGGAGATGTCAATGGGACACAACTTACCATATGCAACATGGAGGGCACTCAACAGACTAAAAACAGGCGTCACCCGCTGCTACAGTAACCCCAAAAAATGGGGCTACAGAGAGGACGATACTTGTGAGTGTGGCACTGTGCAGGACAACTCGCACCTTCTCTCATGCCCCTTGATTGGATTTATATGTACACATGAAGACACCGTGACAGCGAAGGAAAGCGGCATACGGGTGGCCGAGCACTGGAGTTTTCTAATTTGATGGTGTTCCTGACACGGAAAGTAAGTAATGGAAGAAAAACGTTTCAAATTAAATCATTGTTTTTCATTCTATTACCATGCAAACTACTAATCAATTCATATAAAAAAAGATAAAATATAAAAAAAGGAACTGCAATTGATTGATATTAATTTAACACGCACCCAATAACAGGTGGCCTCATTCCAGAGACATATTTCATAATATGACGTTTATTATCTCACAATGAAGACTGAAAACACAATTAAAAAATGTCTCCACCGGGAATTCAACCGGAACCTTTGGATCTGGTGCCAGATATCTGACCAACTGGACCACGAAAGCCGACAACCTCAATTCAAATTACAATTATGTGGCGCATTCAATAAATTTATAAATTTTAATGGATAAATTTCTTCATTTTACTTGTTGCTTTTGTTGATATTTAACACAAAATAATTATGATAGTAAGCTCTAAATTGCCCTCAATAAATTTATTGGAATCGCTAGTATGCACAAGGTGCGTAAAACATATCAAAATTATTATAAATTCATAATTAAGAAATATCGTTTTTAACCATTTAATATAACTTTACAATCATCTTTTATGGCGCATTTTTAAATAATATTTTACTCAAGGGTAAATCTTAAAATCTCGATAGCGAGTTTTCCATGTAACATTAAGAATTACGACCTGAAAAATTAACCCATTTCTCAACACAGAATAATTAGCGATGAGAACAAGTCTTGTAAAACGAAAGACCAAAGATCAGGGGTGCAAACCAAGAGCTTTTCTATTTTATTTTATTTTTATTTTATTTCATTTTCGGGAAATTTACAGTATAATAACATTTATTATATAGATGCATTAGTATAAGACTAAAACCAATAACAAATTTCCACATTATTAACAATAAATTTTGACTGCTGTGCTTACATACTTAAAGCTACATATGAAAAATATTTAAATCTGAATGCTAGTGCATGAGTGTATGTATGTGTGTACGTATGAGTGTAAGGATGTGTATATGTGTGTGTGAATGTGTCTATATAAGTGAAAGAGAGAATATATAGGTACCTGCAAGCTCACATAGTTTACTCCGTTCAATCTTGATTTTTCAGTCATCCAGTGAAATTCAATCATTATTACTTGAACTGATGGCAACAGAAAATTAATTAGGTCCCAAAAGAAAAATATCGACATCCAGATGTTCGTGATTATAAATGTTCATCATAAGTGAGGGGTGCGTTTTTCGTGTAAGTATTATTATGGTGCGGTATGTGAAACAAAAGTGGGCTTCGCGTACGACGCGATGGGACGTGTGTTGAAGGAGAGAAGTTCCGTAATTTCAGGACAGTCAATTGCATTGTGTATGATGTTATACAATGTTTTCATATCAACCAAGGATCGTCTCTGTTCCAACGTAAGGATTTTGTGATACAATGTTGCATCCCTATAAGTGAAAAATTCTGTTTATCTCTGTAATTCAAGTATTTTATAAATATATGTTGGATTCTCTCTATGCGTGCTTTGTGTACTTGAAACACGGGTGACCAGATGGGAGATGCAAATTCCAAGATACTACGCACATATGTAAAATAAAGAATTTTTAAGATTTTAGTGTTGAATGGTTTTGAGATGCGGAGAATAAAACCGAGGGTTTTATAGGCTTTGTCAATTACTGTGTCAATATGTTTTTCGAGAGTGAACATGCTGTCCAAAACAACTCCGAGGTCTCTATTTTCATTTTCGATTTTAAAACTGAGTCTTGACATCAGCCGACGCTCTCCAGTATGTAAACAGTAAACCGCGAGTCGTTCCAATTTTAATATATGTACTGCCGAAGCAAGTACTAAACCGCGAGTCTTTCAAGAGATTAATTTGGTTTTGCATGAATATTTCCTTGTGAAAAGTATATAATAAATTCCCTTAATTAAGTAAATGCTTGCGCTATAGGCGAACGAAATCGTATGAAGCAGGGTGGGTTTCGAACTCTTCTCACGCTAATATTGCTTATCTGTGCTTGAAAAATTGGTTAGTTGAAAGAAATTGTCATATGGCAATAAATTCGCCACATGCGCAGCGTGCAATGTAGAATTTAATATTTTTAATTTTTTTATTATAAGTTAATCAATTATCTACATACCAACTTACTACAGAAATTTTACTATAAATTGATGTTTCATTGATATTACTGACCTTACTCGCAAGACTTGCGAGTAAACTTTGTTACTATTTCATAATTTAAAGTGCAGACTTTCAGAATTTTTTATAAAAAAATGTGCTATTTCAAAAATATAAAGGCATAGGAAGGTCGCACCATGACTTTGTACGTGTGGAGAGTTATATATAGGAGTACGTGTGGGGAGTTATAGTGAGTAAATTGTGTACTCCGATAACACATACAAATTTTGCACAACACGTACAACGGGGTGGTGTGGTTTAACCAACTCGAAACAGATTTGAGACTGGCAACTGAATTTCATTATTACAATAAAATAACATATAATTTATTGACTGAATTGTAAATTTGTTTATATTATTTTTGTTTGTTTGTTTATAAATGTCTCCTGTAAACACGAATGCTTGCACTCTGTTAAAGGGCAACATGTTTTATTTTACTGTGGATCTTTTTTCTGTATATTATGATTGTATTCTTAATGTGTTTTATTAAAAATATAAAATAAAAAAAATAATTTATGGTCAAGACTCGGCTGAATACTCTAGTCTTGGTATTTCATTTGCTCATCACTACGAATAATGAAGCTTGCATTTATATGTTCGCATTTCGTTTTGTACTTTACCTTATCACAAGAATATCTTGAATTTTGACTTATTGTCGTATTAGGTATATGTATGATAAGATCTTGAGTTGTTATATTAATGACCAATAAAATATTACGAGCAATACATATGTACATAGGTAGGTACAAATATTGTAAAGAAATATTATATTCTGCACTGGTAATCAAAATTAAGCACGGACAATAAATTAAAATCACTCATAAGCGACTACACTTGATCATTTATTTTAATTTCGTTATGTCTCGTATCAGATGTATTTAAATATATTAATTCTTCTTTTTCTCAAGCCCCAAAATTTGGAATAATCCTCAAATAAGTATGTGCAATTTCAGTCCACATCACAGGTGGGATGCTGACGTAGGACACATAAACAGACTAACAAAGAGTGGATGAAATATTTTTATGAATTACGGTCGGATTTTGACAACTATGCGATCACTAGTTATCCAACTGTCGACTTGTTCAAGAGAACTTTGTTCTCTTAATATATCGACAAAGTTTCAAGCCAGGATACGCGAGATTTGTATGTAGGGTCTATATTTTTCACGGCTTTTCCAACTTTGAAGTCATAAAACACCAACTTAGAGGCTTCGCAGCATATATGTTTTATATACGGATTTACTCAGAATTCAGAGTAGAACATTTCGTGTGTCTGTGTGTGTGTGTCCCCTTATAACTTTTGATCCGCTCGAAAATAGTTATAGGCCTACAAAACTTTTTTACTCAGAATTTTGAATTTTTGTTTCAGTCAGGGGTTATCAACTTTTGAATTTTTACTTTGTTTTTAAATATATCTCAGAAACCATAAAAGCTAAAACGCTGAAAATTGGTATGATCATAGACAAATAAACAATCTCAAATTAGTTTTTTCAAAAAAAAATTCCAGGGTTTCTCAAACATTTTTTGTTAAATAAAAATATTTTTTTATGATAAATTTATGTGTTTTAACTGCCTATATTTCCATTTTTTTTTAAATTTCGAAAAAAACCGAAACAACCCAACTAGATAATTTAATTTTGTAAAAAAAAATATGATCATTGTAGTAAGTAGTACATCTCAATTTTTTTTTAACAATTTTTATAAAAATTGAATTTAGTGACGACATCGCTTCATACAGTTTGTATGGCAGTCACAATAACTGCATACCATGTGTTACATGCAACAAGTTAAAGAAAAAAAAAATATTACATTTTATTGCATGTGCCTGTATTTTGATAACTAAATAAATATTCTCAGAAGCTTCGAGGTAATTTTTGATCCAGGCTATATTATAAAGTACCTACCTATACAAATATGTATGTAGATCCGGCCTTGTAAGTATGTAGGCACTGTACATTCGTTGATTTAATAATATATACCGATATAAAAATACTTTATGTATTTTATTATGCAAATCAAATATTAAAAGAAATAAAACATAATATTCTGTTGGTGATTATTAACACTTAAGATATACCTCGGGCTACGTGCAGTGATTTATGGTTGACCAACAAAAAGCAAATAATTAGAGATGGCGTAGCTAATACACTACAATAATTATGCTAATCAGACTGTTGTAGGAATATGAGTAATTGAAAATAACGAAATCATTGGCTCAACTCACGAAAAATACATCTGACAGCAAATTGTTATGATACTTTTTTTTTTAATGTTTTACTATAATTTATTAGATGTTTTTATTTTGTCAATGTAGACGGCAATGATATATATTAGCAGTAGGAGTATAATTTATTTAGATGTAAAAACATAATATATAAAAATTAATGCATCTAGTTTAAACAAAAAATATTAAAATATTTTTTTTAAAAAAAATAAGTATGGTAAGAAAATGACATTAAATTATCAAAACATCATGGAACTATGGAGAACATTAATAGTTTTTAAATATATATTCAGCACCTAGCCTATGAAAGGTGACAGGCCCTGTGGTTTGGTGGTAAGCTATTATACATTTTGACACCTTTATGGTATAAACTGCTTTGTGTGCATGTTAATCTCGTTTTTGGATGTCTAAAATCCTGACATCTTCTAGTAGGGTAAGTGTGAACATTGACAGTGAATAAGATATTTTTTTGCATATATTTTTCATATATTTATTATTTATTAGTTTGTAAATAAAAGTTAACGTGCTGTATGTAATGTATGCTTCCTTGGAGGTAGGCCTAGAGATGAATATTTCGAAAACCAAAATCCTGAGCCCATCCAACATCAATTTGAAAATTAATATCAACACAGTTGAAGCTGTTGTAGATTAAATATACCTGGGGCACAAAATAAATAAAACCCAGACGTATTGGACTAGGTTGGGCGGCCTTCGGTAAACTCGGTCACATCCTGAAAAACGAAGACATTCCGATGAATTTGAAAAGAAAGGTGTTTGAAACATGTATCCTCCCAAAGTCGTTGACAAAGCAGACCGTGTTGCAAAGTTGAAATGGCAGTGGGCAGGGCATGTTGCAAGACAGGGTACCGAGAGGTGGACACCCAGAATACTAAAATGGAGACCGTGGGAAAATAAAAGACAGGTAGGGCGACCACAAAAAAAGATGGGTCGACGATATTATTCCGGTTGCGGGAAGGGGTTGGCTGGGGGAAGCACAAGAGGCCTACATCCAGCAGTGGAGAGATGGCTGACAATGAAGAAGAAGAAGATGTATGGAGTTCATTGCATTTTAAAATAACAATTATTGTTCTCGAATATTTTTATTATTGCATATGCGCAAACATTGGATTTTTTTCCCTGTCGGGAGTCAAAGATATTTTTTAACAGATTTTTAATTATCTCAATAGAGACGAAGTTGGAATATTTACTGTAGGAGAACCGGGAAATCAAGGCACCTACAGGGCTTACGACCTGTCATCGGCTGGTTTACGTGATCACTTTATGCGCTTGCGCAACGTTCACCAATTATGCCTTTTAATGAGATCCCTATCAATTCAATTTAGAAAGTTCTATATATTGTAATACTGAAATTCTTTTCGCTTGAAAATAAGGAATTTTTACTACAGCCATCTATGGGTGAAATTATGAACAACAATCTTATTATTTTTATTTATTTTGTTGGAACGCCATCTATTGAGAGAATTGGTTTTTTTGTAAATAATGAAAGCTACAATTCTTATATCTGAGGTGACAATGCATTTTTCGCATAGAAGTCACCCCTGAATTGCGCCAGACTTATAAGGTCATTTTTGTGTTATTTACCTACTTGTACCAATGTGTAAGTAATCGAATATTTTTATTATTGCATATGCGCAAACATTGGATTTTTTTCCCTGTCGGGAGTCAAAGATATTTTTTAACAGATTTTTAATTATCTCAATAGAGACGAAGTTGGAATATTTACTGTAGGAGAACCGGGAAATCAAGGCACCTACAGGGCTTACGACCTGTCATCGGCTGGTTTACGTGATCACTTTATGCGCTTGCGCAACGTTCACCAATTATGCCTTTTAATGAGATCCCTATCAATTCAATTTAGAAAGTTCTATATATTGTAATACTGAAATTCTTTTCGCTTGAAAATAAGGAATTTTTACTACAGCCATCTATGGGTGAAATTATGAACAACAATCTTATTATTTTTATTTATTTTGTTGGACTTCTATGCGAAAAATGCATTGTCACCTCAGATATAAGAATTGTAGCTTTCATTATTTACAAAAAACCAATTCTCTCAATAGATGGCGTTCCAACAAAATAAATAAAAATAATAAGATTGTTGTTCATAATTTCACCCATAGATGGCTGTAGTAAAAATTCCTTATTTTCAAGCGAAAAGAATTTCAGTATTACAATATATAGAACTTTCTAAATTGAATTGATAGGGATCTCATTAAAAGGCATAATTGGTGAACGTTGCGCAAGCGCATAAAGTGATCACGTAAACCAGCCGATGACAGGTCGTAAGCCCTGTAGGTGCCTTGATTTCCCGGTTCTCCTACAGTAAATATTCCAACTTCGTCTCTATTGAGATAATTAAAAATCTGTTAAAAAATATCTTTGACTCCCGACAGGGAAAAAAATCCAATGTTTGCGCATATGCAATAATAAAAATATTCGATTACTTACACATTGGCACAAGTAGGTAAATAACACAAAAATGACCTTATAAGTCTGGCGCAATTCAGGGGTGACTTCTATGCGAAAAATGCATTGTCACCTCAGATATAAGAATTGTAGCTTTCATTATTTACAAAAAAACCAATTCTCTCAATAGATGGCGTTCCAACAAAATAAATAAAAATAATAAGATTGTTGTTCATAATTTCACCCATAGATGGCTGTAGTAAAAATTCCTTATTTTCAAGCGAAAAGAATTTCAGTATTACAATATATAGAACTTTCTAAATTGAATTGATAGGGATCTCATTAAAAGGCATAATTGGTGAACGTTGCGCAAGCGCATAAAGTGATCACGTAAACCAGCCGATGACAGGTCGTAAGCCCTGTAGGTGCCTTGATTTCCCGGTTCTCCTACAGTAAATATTCCAACTTCGTCTCTATTGAGATAATTAAAAATCTGTTAAAAAATTATTGTTCTCATTCCCATATTTTGAATAATCTGTAATTTTCTATTTTGAGACTGGAACAATAATTTAAATGGGGAATTACAATCGAATTATAAATTAATCTTGATGTTCAATCTTAAGGTTTGCATACTAGTTTAATTTTCTTGTGGCTCCGGTACAGGCATCCTCTTCACCCACATGGGCAGCGTCCAAAATTTGCAGCCTAGGTTTCAGTTTTGTCACCTCGTGGATATCCCGGAGGATACCGTACAATTTCCTTAGCTGGCACTACTGCACCATATTTTACTGTCTGCTCGGCTCCACATTCACAATCTGGGTTCTCTATCTTCCCCATCTCCAGAGCAAATAATTACAACATCGTTGCTAAGTTCTTACTCTGTTTTGCTGCACCCATATTTTACGTGGCAGGTCAAACCCAGGTACTCGAGTTGTTGGGTCCAGCATATTCATTTTTTTATAAATAAAAAATGCCCTGTATGCACTAATAAACCATTAATCCGATTGTGATGAAACTTTGGTGATTTTTTGTGCACAGACCTGAAAATATTTGTAGTTAAAAATTTATGCCACGATCCCGTGGCGTGTTAAATTTGCTGTTCCCAACAAAATATTCCCATTTAGTTTTCTTCGTCATCGTTAGTGGCTCCACAGCTCAGGATGAGCCTTGGCCTCTTCAAGGAACCATCTCTCTTGCAGTCCATGGCTTTTCCTCTTCAATTCCACACACCGGATATCTGAAGGTCCCTTTTGATTCCATCCATCCATATTTTTTAAGTCTGCTCATCGTCCATATGATGCATGTCTTTTTTTGCTGGATTATTTATTCTTCTTCAATATTTTATTTTATGTAGCTTCTAGGGCAACTTACAGGTGTCATGACAAATAATTATTAAATACGCATCAAATAACAAGTTGCTTCATTCTGGAGACTTACCTACCATATTTATCATCTCACAGATCCAGACTGAAAACAAAATAATTAAAAACTGTGTCCCTACCGGGAATCGAACCCGGGACCCTTGGATAATCAGTCAGGTACCTAATCAACTGGTGCCACGAAGGCCGAATATATTCATAAGTAAACTTTTAAATATTTTTTTTTACTTTGTAATGAATCTTTGTGCTACATTTCATTCTTCTTGGTGGTATCATTAACCCTGACCAGTAAGTTATAAGGAAAGAAAATCAGATACAATATAAAAACGAAGGTAGGTATCGATTTTATTTAGCATGTCGTTTAAACTTAACAACACACTCAATATAATATTAACATAATATTTATATAATGGAATTATGAATTAAGTCTACGGTCGTTATGTGTTTTAATACATAAGTTGCGATTATTAACACACATTTTCTGCGGGCCATAAAAATCCTTGAAATTGTAAAGTTACCCAGCATCGTAAATTTATTCTAGATACACAAACACACTCAATAAGTCATTCCAGTATATTGAAAAGAGAATATTCATACAAAAACTACAAGAATTTAGTACTTGTCTGGAAAATATATCATTTTTATACATTTTATTTTTAAAATACATGGAGCGATTGTGGCTAATGCTAAACTCTTAGCTTTACCGATTATAATTATTTAGCAGTAAATTTGAGATTTTCGACCGAAATTGCTCAACATAATTTTTTTCACACTTATTTTAAATTTTGATATTGATCAGTTCCGTGTAATGAAAATTTTCGAATGGTTATATAAAACTTTTTTCAAATCCTCTACATGCATGGAAAATATGTTCTCTCTCTCAACATTTTAAGTAGGTGTTCATTACCTACCTAAATAAGGAAAATAATAATCCTATAACGAGGAAAGGAATATCGGATCCGTAACATGTAGAGGTATATTTAATTAAGAGGGGTTCTGTTCCTAAGATATTTGTAGTGTGGGCGTTTCCATAAAAAAATAGGATATTTCCTTGGTCAACGGTGTGTGAGTGGTATCCTACATATTTTTCTGTTATGTAGTTAGTTACAGTGATCATAAAACAAACGAAATCACACAGTCACAAGTGACAATAGTTGCTTTAGTAACTAGTTGCATGTAACACATGAGATCCAACTGTCGATAGTGATAGTACGTATAGTACCAAAATATAAACCCATAAATACAAATTATTTAATATTTTTAGATATTTGGTTTTCTATACAACACATGTACCTAGGTATGTATCTCAAGATAGGATAGTTTGGAGGTCGTCCTTTGATCCTACCCAGAATATGAAAACTGCATGATGGTATGTATGTATGTTTGGAGATTAGTATCAAACAATTAAGTCTTCTCAGATATTGTGTGTAGGCGACTGCCATACAAATTGTATGAAACAATGTCGTCACTTAATTCAATTTTTATAAAAATTGTTAAAAAAAATTGAGAAGTGCTAATACATTGGTAATATTTTTTATAGAAAATTAAATTATCTAGTTGTGGTTTTTCAGCCTTTTTTGATATTTAAAAAAAAATGGAAATATAGGCAGTTAAACTCATAAATTTATCAAAAAAAAATATTTTTCTTAATAAAAAATGTTTGAGAAACCCTGGAATTTTTTTGAAAAAAATTAATTTGAGATTTTGTATTTGTCTATGTTTATACCAATTTTCAGCGTTCTAGCTTTTATGGTTTCTGAGATATATGGATAAATAAATCAAAAATTCAAAAGTTGGTAACCCCTGACTGAAACAAATTTCAAAATTCTGAATATAAAAGTTTTGTAGGCCTATAACTATTTATATATTCTGAAATTTTGGGCTCTGTAAATTGAGCGGATCAAAAATTATAAGGGGGGGGGGTTTGGGCGGATACGCAGACACACAATAAATGTTCTACTCCGAATTCTGAGTAAATCCGTATATGGAACATATATGCTGCAAAGCCTCTAAGTTGGTGTTTTTTGACTTCAAAGTTGGAAAAGCCGTGAAAAAAGTAGACCCTGCATACAATTCCTTCATACACGCATTCTGGTTTAAAACTGCCTCTTCCTTCAATAGAATTTCATTCTCTTGAACGAAGCGACAGTTGGTTTAAAAATAAATGTTTAATAAATACAAACAAATAGAAACTATTTCCAATTTTTTTACAAATACACACTCATAAAATAAAACATGCAATAAAAACTTATTTCATAATCATTTTTAATCATTCTAAAAATAGATAAAATGATATCAATAAAATATACAGATGAACGCAAATCAATACAAATGGCTTTTTAATGGATAAAATGTGTCAATGAACAGGGATAGAAAACCAATGTTTGCATATGTAGGTATATATAATATTCGACTTTATATAAAACTTGTTTTTAAAGGATAAAAAGAAATAGTTACTAAATTGTACAATCAAAACTCCACACTATCAAATTAGTGGAGCTTGAATTAACTCGAAGATTTATTATGTTTTTGTACTATTTTTATGTTTTTTTATTGTGTCTTTGTACTTTAAATGCATTTGAGTATTATATGACGGTGTTCACAATATCGTGTTTCAAAGTTATCGATTTGCAAATACATAAATTAAAAAAATAAGAAATAATGAAATTTATTTATCAAAATTAGTGTCTACTTGAAATCGCACAAATGCACGTAGGTTTGAACACAATGAGCTTTCTTTTAAAACGCTATTAATTTATATAACGTTCAGTATTTTTCGCCAACACATCGATAAATTGTTTTTTTACCGCTATGCATATCACATCGTACAAGTTTTCGCCAAATATCTTGAGCCGTTTCGCCGAGAAGCGGGGCGATTTGCATGTATACTAACGAAGCAAAAAGACACAAATTTGCACTCTGCGTACCCGGAAGCCAGGTTCAAGATGTTTAACGAAAATTACTA
Source organism: Molanna angustata (assembly GCA_963576475.1). Taxonomy (NCBI): domain Eukaryota; kingdom Metazoa; phylum Arthropoda; class Insecta; order Trichoptera; family Molannidae; genus Molanna; species Molanna angustata. The sequence goes on along the minus strand of OY754968.1, from coordinate 38,384,119 downwards.
GTTGCATTATATACACTAATAATAATTATAATGGATACAAATTAATAAAGTGCTGTTTTAGTTTTACAATATCATCAGAGGGCGCTTTTGCTTTATTGATGGCTCTCTGAACCAAAAAGTCTAAGGCTTTGTTTCTCGAACAAAAGTATCGGTAATAGTATAGTTAAATTACTTTGATTTCATAAAAATGTGTAATACTTTTGGTTGTTTCATTGAAATCTAATACCATCACACGACACAATTTTGAACAATTTTATGAAATCAAAGTATTTTAACTATACTATTACTGATACCTTTGTTAAAACAATCCGGCTTCGAAATTTATTTATTTATTTAATATACAGAGACACCAACAGAACACTGAACAACACAAACAAAAAAAAAACATGAAACAAAAAAAATAGAATCTCCAGTGCTCCAATAACAAGTATCTCCCGCATGGCTATTGTGCATAGTTAGGTAGGTACAATCAACGTCTCCTGACCATTCGAGTTATAAAAAAGACATTACTTTGCACAGTTAAAAGGAAAGTTTAAAATACACATATACATATATGTAGGAAAACAAAAAGAAAACAAATGTTGAACTAATAAGATAAAACAAAAAAAAAAGAAGGAATAATTGAACTGAGACAAAAAAATAGATTTTAGCCCAGCATATTTTAAAGGATAAAAATAAGCAATTTATCATAGATCAATTTCTATGAAATATGTACGTCATTGTCATTACATTTAATTGTCACAACGATTCAGACGCAACGTCTGAATCTACCAATACAATGACACTCTGACACGGCAGAATGTCACTGTATTGGCAGGTGCCTACGCGAAAAAGTAAGTCTTTGAATTTACTGAAAATTCAAAGACTTTGGGCTAAATGCAGGTATGTCAAAGGGTGTTAATATTCTGGAATGTAGCCAATTCATACAAAATTTTGAAGACCATTAAGCATTTGTTGGCCTTAGTGGCCCAGTTGGTTAGTGATAATATGTTACTGCTGAGCCAAAGGCACCGAATTAGATTCCCGGAGGAGAAAATATTTTGAATTGTGTTTTTGGTGCTAATCTGTGAGACAGTAAATGTAGTTATCGTTCAATATATAGAAAAAATACGTGGGTCCACACAAGACTAAATTGGTATTTTTCTTTGTTAGTTTTCACGTAGGTACGTATGTGCGTAAACCTCCCCCCTCTACGCCGTAAAACTCGCAATGGCGCTGAATGGAAAATAAATGTTTTTTAGGTTTCTTTACTAAACCAGAAGCATTTACGCAACGTCACGACATATTTTTCCTGATGTTTTTGTCTTCTTTAATTTAAAAAAAAATATATTGCCCAATACCTTTTAGTTTTTTAGATATATGTATAAGAAAAATGTCAAAAATCGGGGTATGCTTATTATTGTTCTACAATAATTTATACAGAACATTATCAAAAACTAAAGGTATGATTTTCTTTATTAATATCCAAACTATCTAAATTATTTTTTTACAAAACTATTGATATAAAATAATGATGGTGTATCATATTGAAAAATAGGTACTTACGTTTGCAGCAGTGGCCCCCTTAAGAGTAAAACATATGTTTACAGTATGTACTACCGTGGAACAGGCATTCTGCCTAGTGAGATAGCAAAAAAACTTTACACACACGCAAAAAGAGCAACATTTGCAATGGAATAATCCACTGTATATATTGGATTGGCCAACATTGGTGTGCTCTTAATATAAACGCTACCTTTTGTATTATAATAAGTTTTTGTGCACCTTACATTAAACACATTCAGTAAGTATACAGTTAGTATAGAGATCCATTACCAATGTATAGTATGTTTATGAAACACAAGAATTAGTTGATAAAATGAAGTCGTGAAGTAATTAGCATCATCGTGACTAATTTAAACTTACGAAGTTCAACGAGCTTTCTATTTAGTGTCGGGAAAAGTTCAACCTTTGTCTGCTTATTTACAATGTTGGTCTTATTGTTACCTATTACTATTGGAAACATCTATGGGAAGTCACTACACACTACACCTGAACAACAGACAATATACATAATGATGTGGATAATAACATGCTCATTATGCAACGAGAAAACTTTATACTATTTTACTAAGCATTGATACATATAAAATGCCCAAATAATAAATTATATACACTAGCGATCACGCAGAAGTCAAAATACGACGGTAATTAATTTATTTTTATGTTTGAAAAGTCATTGAATCTGACTTGATCATAAAAAAAAAACCATGTACGTATTGTTTCACAGTAGATTGTGTATTTTTCTTGAACATGTTCTGTATTTGAATTTAAAACAACTGCGTTTGACATCACGTATTTAACATTGGCAGTATGAAAGAGAACAATTTGTGGTTTCTCTTTCATACTGCCAATGTCAATACTCAGAATTGTGAATTTTTTTTTCAGTCAGGGGTTTTTGAATTTTTTGTTTATTTTTCCATATATCTCAAAAACCATAAAAGCTAGAACGCTGAAAATTGGAATAAACATAGACAAATAAAAAATCTCAAATTAATTTTTTCAAAATAATTACAGGGTTTCTCAAACAATTTTTTCTAAGAAAATTTTTTTTTTTTTTGAAAAATTTATGAGTTTAACTGACTATACCTATTTTCTTTTTAAATATCGAAAAAAGCCGAAACACCCCAACTAGATAATTTAATTATCTATAAAAAATGTTAACACTGTAGTTGTACATCTCAATTTTTTTTTAACAATTTTCATAAAAATTGAATTTAGTGACGACATTGCTTCATACAATTTGTATGGCAGTCGCCTACATACAATATCTAAGAAGACTTAATTGTTTGATACTAACATACATACATACCATCATGCTGTTTTCATATTCTGGGTAAGATCAAAGGACTGACCTCCATACTATCCTATCTTGACATACATACCTAGGTACATGTGTTGTATAGCAAACAAAATATCTTAAAATATTAAATAATTTGTATTTATGGGTTTATAGTTTAGTACTTATTCTTCAACTATACATACTATCGCTATCGACAGTTGGATCTCATGTGTTACATTTTTTTTGTTACAGTTTGATATATTCTCATACAAAATTTCGTCGTAAAAAAGTTCCGCTCCAAATATTGAATATATCAAAGAATTCTTCAGTTTACTTAATAGAAGCGTCCAAAACTAAATAAACGGACTGTTTTAATTTCCTATTGTGTGTTTCGCAAATGTATCTGCGCAGAACACGAGATGAAGTATAAATTATACGAAATAGCCAATAATGAAATCGTGTACTCGCTTCATTTGACATTTATATGGTATGTAGGTATACCTTGCTAAAATTGCAAGACGTACCAACATACATACACCCGGACAAATAATGCACCTTCGCGTAATAATAATTACCTTTATAGATAGCAGCTCTTTATTTAGTTAATATATTAAACAACAAAAATTATGCAATATTTGTTGTTCACTACATTGTAATGATACATATGTATATAGCCCTATACCAGAATGCAAGCAGGCTTGTGTATAGGAGACACTTTAAAAACAAGTCAAACCAAAATTGTATCTTCAGGATTATTTATATCTCTGTACAAAATGAAGTGAATATAATTTACAAATCAGTCAATATTTGATGTTATCTGTTACAGGCGAATGCCAGTGAAGATGAAAGGCCAAGTTTACAAGACAATGATCAGAACGGTGCTGATGTATAGTAGCGAGACCTGCGGGCCTATTCCGGTTCTTTTATCGCGGCAATATACACAAGTTTATATGCTACATGCGTTTTTTGTAGCAGATAGTTATTCTGTTTTCCGTAGACATTTGCCCGCGTAAACTCCCGCGCATTATGTCGAGAAAACTTCCGTTCACCTTTCGTTACGCGGAATTCTGATTGGAGCGAAATACGTATGACATTCGACAGGTGAATTTATTCGCTAAGTTTGTGCTGTAAAGGAAGGAATTTGTAAGGAAATGGGGGTTAAAGTTCATAAATGTTCTTCTTCAGTGTCACAATCCTTAAATAGGTTTGCACCATCTCTCCACTTACATACCGCTTTTGTTCGCCAGCCTCTTAATCTCAATGTAATGCGGAACAAAGTTATGCAGACTATGCGGAGCCTTGAATATAATCAATCACTCGGTTCATTTTTTTTATTTCTTCGATGAATCGTTTGTCTGTTAATTGATTCATTATACCCACTATACGTACCTGTAGATTGTGCATTGTGCAGTATGCACTTGCGGGTAAAATAATCGATCGGCAGAACATCACCAGCGCCAGGACATTTCGTGTTTTTTCCAAATATTTTATTCCAAGAAATTTCAAATTGTTCCTTTAGGAAAGACTTCTTTATAGTATTGATCAAACCGCTGATGTAAATTTAGATGTAAAGTATTCCGTTGTAAATAAAAAAAAAGATGGAAATATAACAAAACGAGTGGGTTGTGGCCAACGTTATACTCCTCAAAACAAAGTCATTCCACAAAGTATTTAAATTTTTTATGGAAATTTTTCAGCATTTTCATTAAATAAGTATGTCATACTAATTTTATGAAAAATATATAGGTATATGAAAACTTAATAATTTCTCAATGCCATTTTATGAAAGTGATGTGCATTTTTAGCCTTTTGAAAATAAAAATATCATATTTTTAATGTCCTGAGCTTGGTGTCACTTAGAAATATTAAAAAGCACTGATCAGATATCCTTCAAAATCTAATGGAGTCCAAGCGAGTACTAAATATACAAATTTACAAAATTTGAAAAGAATCGAATCAGTAGTCTATAATCGATGAAGTAGAACAAAAACACCATACATAGCACACACATATAGATACATTATGATGAAACTTTCAGAATACAATCGCAGCATAATATTAAGTGACAATCTGCAATAGTAAAAATAACCTTAAATAATGCGAATTCATAACTCTCCACTATATTCCCTTGGAGTAATGAGGAGTAAAAAGTTCTCGGCGCTGGTGGGTTAAAAGACTTATTTTGCAAACATGTTTTGCCTTTAAATATATGTAAAGAGTTGTTGAGGTATTTGCCAATAATAATTGTCCCATCTTACAAACGGCCAAACTAATGTTACGAAATTTTGTGATAATTTGTCTTGACAAACCGCGGGAAATTATCAATTACCTCACAAGAAAATGCGGTGCTGAGAAGTATCGGTACATCTATTGAATTGGATTGATCAACCTGTCAAAAATACGACATGTCTTCGTGGTTCACTTTTCCTTGAATGTTCATGATATTAAACACTCACATGTATGTAAATACGCTGCCATCAATGTTATGCAACTGGATTGAAGATCGCTCCGCAGCTATCTATCTCCAATTAAAATTTTAATGAAAGATAAATATGGAAAGTGTTTGGTCCTTCCATTCTGATTGTCCATTAATAATTTTGTGGTTTGCTGAATTAATTAGTCGATAATTTGCTGATTACTCTACAAATGTTCAATTAAAATTAATATAAGTGTTAAATTGTTAGATTCGTAAATAATTAAAATTAGTGTTAAATTAAAACTGAGAGTCACTCAGAGAACCATAAAAAAGCGATGTTGAGAATAGGTCTTAGAGAACGAACGAAATTTTTAGAGCTGGAACAGGAGTGTTGAACATTATTGAAAGAGTTGCAGCACTAAAATGGCGTTGTGCTGATCATGTTGTAGATATGCACACAATTTAGTGAAGTGAAGTTTTACGTGTTTTCAACCAATAAAGATATCTTAATAACGCGATGTCATTTCCTACTGTGTCGTCCCACACCTTCCTGTGGTCAATTTATATATAAACACATATGTATGTACTCACAAATGAAAGAGATATGGACATAAATAAATTGATTCTGAAAATAAATTTATCGCAAAATGAGTAGGTATTTCGTAATATGTAAGTAGAAGCTTCATTTATAATTAGAAAACCACAAAAATTAATGTAGCTATGTACCTATTTATGTACAACATATTAATTACCAACTAACAATGTTTCAGAGTAAATACCAAGGACAATAATTATATGTTTACGTGTACCTATATGAAAATTTAAAGTACTAAAATATTGAAAAGGCACGTCAAACATACGTATAGGTAAATTCGTATATTTAATTTGTATTGCTTCTCGGGTCACTAACAAATAAAAAAATAACAAAAAATGAACATGTCCTTGTTAAACAAGTACATATACATCTTCCTACGTTCCCTTAAATAAGCAAATAAATGCTTGTGCTATAGGTGAACGAAATCGTATAAAAAAGTACCTAGTATGATAGTAAAATTTTAATGAATCTTGTTATTTATTTATTTAAATATACATATAAACTGAGTTACATACAACATTATATGTTATAAAAAAATAATAACACAATGTTTCATTTCCTAATTTAAGCTGGAATCTTGTGTTTAGATTCCAGCTTAAATCTTGTGGAATCTTGTGCACTTTGCTTACACAATAAAAATACTTTACACAGAATCAAATAAAACAAATCACATAAATTAAAAAATAATAATTAATCAGTATAAATAACACACATAATTTCAAAACTATAAGCAATACAAAGAGAATATAAAAATATACACCGTCAAAAAAATAAAAACCACCATCAAAACCATAACACAAAATAAATAAAACATATAAAAATGAAAATGAACCACTAACTGAAAATGAATGGAATATTAGGGAGAGTGTTTTAAAGTCTTTTGAGTTTTATTTTAAATTTTTTGTAATTTGTTTCTGTTCTAATATTCATTGGTAGGTTTTTTTTTCTTCTTGGCACCCGTTCGGCCAGCCACTTCACAGCCTCTGGAGTCGCCATATGGATGTCCACCCAGTCTTCTAGTCTCCTCCATACCTCCGTATCCGGCACTCCTCTACTAGATGCTGGATAGTTTGGCTCTTTGCTCTACAGTCACATTCTAGAGAATCCCTTTTTCTCCATTTCCACATTTGCTAGTTATGTCGTCCTTGACCTGTACGAAATCTGTTTTGCTGAATCCAAACTTTTCGGGGAAAGTACCCTTTCATTAGGGTCTTGGATAATGTGTTTGTTTAATGCCAGGTCTGCATCATTCCACCTCTCTTTCCATGTTCTAGACAAGTTGAATTCGCCGAGTTGCTTCGACCAAACAGGCTTTCTGGACTACACTCGTTGTCTTGGTGGACGAAATATATCTTGAAATGCGGGAATTGCGGGATTCTTTTCAATCTTGGCGAGTTCTCTAGCTGTAGCCTGACTCCTGCGCAAGTCAGGAGCAATGCTCGAAAGCACAATTAATTGTTAATATACAGATACATAATTGTAAATATTATTACGCGATGGAAAGATTTTCATACATGAATATCAAATAGATTCACCTTTGATTTCAATAATAATTGTTAGCCGCGTTAAACGTTAAAGAAGGGAGAGGAGAGGGGAGGAAAAGGAAGAAGCTTTTTTATATAATAATGATTTTGTGCTGAAGTTGTTCGAAATAAAGTTGTTGTGAGTCATCCTATGGTGTACACGCAATAAATACATTGTCACCACTTTATGGAGACTTTAAATTTAAATCGTACCAAATATCCTTCTTCTTCCTTCTGCCATCTCTCTAATGCTGGATGTTAGCCTCTTCAAAGTATTTCCATTCGTATTTTTTGGGCTTTTTGAACCCATCTCCTTCCAGCGACGGGGACAATATAGTTAGCCCACATTTTCTGATTCCGGCCCATTCCCTTTTTCATATCTAATGGTCTCCATTTCAGAATTATGGATGTCCATCTGTCCATCCCCTGTTTGGCAACATGACCCGTCCATTGTCATTTAAGTTTGGCAACTCGATCCATGATATCGACAACTTTTGTCTGGCGTCTGATTTTCTCGTTTCTTATTCTGTCTCTTACGCCTAGCATTTGCCTTTACATGAATTTTTTGAGTGCATTTCAGCTTATGAATGGTCCGCGCATATAGCGTGCTAGTTTCAAGACCATTACGTTAGCACACACAAGATACATGATTCAATACATCCTTAATATCCATACCTACCAAAAATACAATCAAAATCGTTATCTTCACCTCCAATCGAATAAGAGACCTTTGTCTTGAGAGTCACAAATTTAACTAAATGAGACACGTACCCCAAAGATATCGACGTTGTAAATTCATGGGTAGGTTTTTATTATTGTGAGGTCAATAATTATGAAATCAAAAAATCCTCACATCTTACAAATTTAAGTTTATTCGAACACTGACGCCACCAATTTGTTTCCTTGTTCACGCACAGTCAACTTTATGATGATGTTTGGAGTACGTAATAAACTTCACATAATTCCACTTTTAAACTACAATGTTCAAGGGTCATTTACAAAGCGCCTTGTCAGTAAAAATATGCTTGTATTATTTTATTACATATATACGAATTGGCAATAATATTTGTTAACAATTTGAATGGTAGGTACTTGGTGTAGTGTTGCTGTTGGTTGGTGTGCATTAAAATATTTTATGGGTGTCGGTGCAATCTTCCGTAGATGCATCAATCTAGGAAGAATAACTCGCTGTTTCCAATCTTTCTGGTGAATCTTTTCAGTTCGTGCCCATACTCACGAGGAATTATATTATTTTATGTCAGATAACAGTAATATGCCTTTGCCTTCTCATGACTACTCATAAATGCTTCCAAGTCGTAAGTATTGTGATGGGACCTTTGAAAAGTAAAATATTTTGTATATTCGAGATATTTCATCAGTTTCTCTAAATATTCAACACGAAATAAGCTGTGAATAGGCATTCTTAATGTTTTCATAGTAATATTCAATGGCATCAAAAAGACGTATTACCATTGAAAACAGCGTAGATTTAATGATAAAAGTAACAGGTGTCTGTATATGGGCTACTATTATCAGAGTGCACAGAAAAATCTAAATATTTATTCACTACGTACCTACGATAATTCTGATAATCATTTTTGGTAGTTTGAAGATTTTTTTGCTGGATAATATGTACTCTCATTAGTTGAGTATATGATTGATTCAATTAAAATATAGCTCTTTTAACCTAAGTCGAAACGATAAAAAAATCTATTCAAATTGTTCGCGTCCCCTTATGTTTTATTTTATTTTATTTACGGCGTTTGTCATTTACATAAAGTTTTCACAAAACATACTAAATATAGTACATAATAATGTGTGAATATACATATATAAAAAAAACAAACATACTCGCACACATGCGTTTAGATAGGCGACAGAAAGAGAGACAATCTTCGTATGGGACGCTTCGAGAATGTCGCATTTGTCAAAGCCAAACTAAATTTGTAGGTTAATTATTTGATTTTGGAATTTATCAAAAAATTTAAGATAATGTTTTGCAAAGATTGTCTTAAAGATTCCGAAACAATTATAAATCCCCAAGTGTAATATAAGATAAATGCAAATCAATTATATTTATTAGAGAATTAATTAATCAATTATATTTTTTCGCTCCGCTAGATCTGCGTAGAATGCATGACACTGCTATATTCTCTTTATATTTGTTTTATTATCAAGTGATTAAATTTCTTCATCAAGCACTGCGTTGTATTTTTTCATATGAGATATTGCAATAAATTTACTACAGTATATAAATACCATCGAAAACCGTACGGCACATTTTTCTATCTTGACACATATTCATAGCTTCGTCAACATTTATGAATCGTATCATACTGCTGTTCACTCGTCTTACTTTCCGTCTTTTAGAATATCGTTCACATGGTCGTACCATCCTTTTATTGGGCGCCCCCGATCTCTTATTACGGTTCCTGTCAGCTTTGTATATTTTCTTCGTCAGGTGTTCTTCATTCATTCTTCCCAAGTGGCCAAACCATCTCAATGTGTCAACTTTCATTCTATTAATTTCATCATTCTTCATCTTGCATTTTTTTCTTTTTGTCCCATTTTGTCATACATCGTTCTATTACAAATTCTTCTTAGCGATCTATTTTCAACTGTATTTATTCTGCTTTCGTGCGACTTCTGACATGTCCAGGTTCACTTGCATACGTCAAGTTTGTCACTGCGATTGAGTTATGAATGGCAACTTTATCAGGCTGTTCGTATAGTAATTACCATGTATCTATAACATTTGTTTTCTTTCTGTTTTCCTACATATATGTATATGTGTATTTTAAACTTTTCTTTTAACTGTGCAAAGTAATGTCTTTTTTATAATACGAATGGTCAGGAGACGTTGATTGTACATACCTAACTATGCACAATAGCCATGCGGGAGATACCTGTTATTGGAGCACTGGAGATTCTATTTTTTGTTTCATGTTTTTTTTTGTTTGTGTTGTTCAGTGTTCTGTTGGTGTCTCTGTATATTAAATAAATAAATAAATAAATAAATATCTTAAAAATTTATATTGTTATATTGTTAAATAGTAAAACAATATTTAATAAGCAAAAATAATCGTTAAGGGTGTCTAATGGAGACTATAGGTACATCCCAAATAGGTATGTTTGAAATAGTATTGTATGAAGGTATATTTTGTTGATATGTAGGACACGGAAATGTTATTATTGTGAGAATTGCCCCTGGGCTGGCGGTGCAAAATCTTTGATTGGCCTGTTATTCGGTCAGAGTGCAAATTCATATACAGCATACAGATAATATAACCTATGTCGATCGGACAATCACTCCAATTACACGGGAAAGTAAGCGTCAATATTGCGTGCACTGCTCACAGCCATATTCGTATTTTGACGAGTGTGAACCGATATCCACTTATGATTTTAATATAATTCAGTTCACCAAAACAAATTTGTGCTGTGGGAGAAATACTGACACAAGAAAACCCTGGGAATGTGTGGAATAAAGCGGATTTTTTTTGAAAAATAACGGGGAATATTTAAAACTATCGGACCCTGGCAAAAACTGTCCAATACTAAGATATGGGCTCATTCAAATGCTAAAGTAATTAGCGATGCTTTTTTGTTTGACTAAAACAATTGAAGCAAAAGTGAAAAAAAAAAACAATTTGTAAAAGACCATTTTGAATTGTTTTTTTATGACACCATATTTTACAACGAAACAGACAAGTAGACTACACCTGCCCAACTAGGAAATCCTGTCCTAAGGCTAGCAGTTTACAATTTTACAGTACCTATTTATGAAGTTAACTCTCCAATAATAAAATTTGGGATAAAAAAAATTGTGCTACATATTAATGGCAAAACTTGAATGCTCTTTTGCTTGACTTTGCCTTGAACTTGAAAAAAACCGGTAGGTATAGCTGTTATTAAAGCATTTTGAATTTTTTTATCGCACATTATTTTACAATGATACAAACAAGAAGATTAATGCTGCCCAACTAGGATATCCTAGCAGTTTGCAATTTAACTGTGACTGGGTGATGATTGTTTCCACATTAGGTAGGCAAACAATAAAAAAATGTGTAGGTACTAATAACTAAATCGAATATTTTACTAATGTTGCATATACGCAAACAATGGCATTTTTCCCTATCGGGAGTAAAATGATATTTTTTTTGACAATTTTTTAACATCTCAATAGAGACGAAGATGGAATATTATTTCTTATTATTAAAATACACAACTTTCAAAATTGCATAGATAAGGGAACGTAAACCAGCCGATGACAGGTCGTTAGCTCTATAGGTGCCTTGTGGTACTGGTTCTTCTATAACATTCCAACTTCATCTCTACTGAAGTGTTAAAATTTTTCAAAAAAATAACTAATAACTAATTAACCACTACTTCAGGAAACATCAATACATACGTACACAGCTTACATTAAACAGTCAAAATGACCGTCATAATATACCTATGTCAACAAATAAATTCCCGACGCGAATGTTTTAGCAAATTAAAAAAAAAAGTAAAACGATACGATCTTAAATTAAAATTCTTTTTTACTCTGACATTTTTTTTTCTGAACCGTGGTAAGGATGATGATGATCATATTATTTTTTTCTAATATAATTAAATAAAATCTCTTACCCAACAATAATACAACAAGTAATAATAGTCTTCATCGAATATATTTTACTGGCAACAAATATGTCAAAGGAGGCAACATAATGACACAAAAATATATTAAATTCGGTTAATTATTTTTCCAACAAATGTTAGTTCGAATAATTTGCTTTCGGACAATTGTCATTCTGATACATAACTGATTTTCGAAAAATTGTTATTCGTACAATTGCGCATTCGAACAATTGTGTTTCGAAGAATTTTCATGTAATCAATATAAAGTATATTTAAACAGATAACATGTTTTTTTTTTACATTTATCTCCAACTAGAATAAGATTTAGACAAATATTTTAAAAAACCCATTTTTAAATGATAATCATAACATTGAGAGAGTATTTTTTAAAGTGCTGGTTATTTAACCCATGACTTTGTATTACTCTTAATTTTGTTGCAAAATATTCAATTTATATTGTTTAAAAGGAAACACTCAATTGCCCCATATTAAGTAGAAGCAATTAGATATATATTCGTGTGTGGTTCTTACCTACTCACAACATTTTGTAAAATAAAAATTCAAGAAGAAAAAGAAGAAGTTTTAATATGCGCAACTGTAAATTGCTGGTATCATTAAACAATTATAAGTAAGTACATACTTACATTCCGTATTGGTCAATGACCAAAATTATATTTATGGACCGAAACCCATAATGGATTGCTGGTATATTTATTTATTTATTTTAATAATTTTGCACACATTACAAAATAAGTGCACAATGACGGGCCGATTGACATATGGCAATATCTTCCAACCAACCATATCCATTTGGTGAGGTAAATTGTATATATGATATAGATTGGTGGTGGCAGAGTGGCCAGCGCGCTGGGTTAGTAATCCAGTGGTCGCGAGTTCGAATCCCGCTTACGACCGATTTCGTTCACCTATAGTAAAAACATTTATTATTAGTTCAGGGAATTTATGAGTATGTACATATATGTAAGTACCTACTTGATTCAAGAATATATTCATTCTTTTTTTAATTATTTTATTTTATTTTATTCTTTTTTAAATAAATAATATGTACCAATTTATCTTAAGAGGGTGACTGCTGCCAACGTACTTATTTTTCCAATTTGATATACCATCATTATTACTAAACGAATCATTTTGAAAAAAATAACCTAGTTAGTTTGGATATTAATAAAGAGAAATATACCTTAACTTTTTGATTATGTTCTGTATATATTCTTGTAGGAAAATAATAAGCATACCCCGATTTTAGACATTTATCTTAAATTTCTAAAAAAATATAAGGTATAGAGCAATATTTTTTTTTATAAATTAAAGAAGAACAAAATACCAGGAAAAATATGATATGACGTTGCATTAACGCATCAGGTCAAGTAAATAAACCAAAAAAACTTTTATTACGCAATGGCGCTGAATGGAAAATAAATGTTTTTTAGGTTTATTTACTAAACCTGAAGCATTAATGCAACGCCACATCATAATTTTCTAGATATTTTTGCCTTCTTTAATTTAAAAAAAATATATTACTCTACGCCTTATAGTTAATTAAAAATATATGATAAACGTTGAAAATCGGGTATGCCATTATTTTTCTACAAGAATTTATACAGAACATTATCAAAAAGTTAAGGTATATTTTTGTTTATTAATATCCAAACTATCTTAATTATTTTTTTCAAAACGATTTGATAAGAAATAACGATGGTATATTAAATTGAAAAATAGGTACGTTGGCAGCAGTCCCCCCCTTAAACATATAAATCAGACAACAATAAAAATAATAAAAAAAATGAGGGGAGGGTTGAGGAGAGGCGGGGACAAGGATATGATAATGTGGGATAACCAGCGCCAAGTGTGCGGGGGTGCATCCATCCCCACACATCAGCCTCGTCGCACATAAAATTGCTGAACTATGTGAGATGTTATGTTACCTCTTATATTTTCAAAGATCCAACTATTCTTAGGCAGTGCCTTACATCATATATGTAAGTACTAAATTTTGTAAAAAACTCAAAACTACATCAATCGAAGTCGAAAAACATTAAAGGTTAAAAAATAGAAATGAAATATCAGTAATATCTTTTTGACAAACTTTTTAACATCTTAATAGAGACGAAGTTGGAATATTAAAGAAAAAACAGGAACTCAAGGCATCTACAGGGCTTACGATCTGTCATCGACTAGTTAACGTAAAACAACCCATAAGAGGTCGTTAGCCCTGCATTTAGATATTCGAAATTTTAAATTTTCAATATGGAATACTCTTGCTATATTGGTTTATAACGCGGGTTACCACCAGGACATGGGTTACCATATGAATTTATGAGTGCAATTGTTCTCAATGACATTTTATATAAGCAAAAATAGTACAGTTTAAGGAATTCTCACAACATCCCCAAGAAATAGCAAGACTTATTTTCTCTTCTTACGTGTAATCACAATATGTAGGTATATTTATCTCTTACACCAAATGTCTGTGAAAGAGACGAACTGTTATTAAGTTATAGATGTGCGAAAAAGCGAATCCCAAAGCGAAAATGTAAATAATATTTCAAGCAATGTACCTACTAAGTAATATACTTTTTAGGCTTGACACGACACTGGCATCTTCACAAGGTAGATTCTGTATATATGCTGACATGAATTATCGGCAGCGTGTTTCTCTGTTGTTTTTCAATATATGAGTATTTATCGACTAATATCCAGCATTCAAAAATATATCTGGTTGGTCCATCAGTTCTAGAATAATTTTTACATGTTTTCATCGCATAATATGGCATTTTGACTACGAAAATACGTCCGAACACTTGCGAACATTTTGCGTGCAACTAAAATGCGGTAAGAATTTAGTGATGTAGGTATGCGCCTTACTTTTTGTAACGTTTCTATATTTTTTTATAAATCATTGTTTGTCCTATTATTATCAGAGTAAAATAGCGTCTGTAACCGAGAAATGGAATTGGCAAAAACAGAAAATAATGCAGTGCGTTATTATTTATGTATCTATATATAGTAATTAAGTGTACCAATGTTAATTATATATTTATTAAGTGTAGCAATTAATTAAATGATTTATATATTGCAGCTTGCCCCGCCTTAATGGCTTACAGTTACCTATAATTGCCGGTATAGATTAATACTATACGAGTGTTTGTATGAGTCAATAGAATGTTTTCCCGCCATATTCGTTACCTACCACGACTCTTATTGGCTGTTGAATGGAACGTAGCGGGTTGCGCATGCGCAGTCTCAGTTAATTAGTTTTCCATGTTTGAATAGTATGTAGGTAGGTACCCTTTTTAGTTCGTAGGAATTGTTATAATTATAGCTGTCATTCAATTTATTTATTAGAATACCAATTTCATGAATAACTTTGTTTTTTTTATTTACACCCTTTTTATTAATTTCATATGTCTGTCGTCTGTAGGTACTGAAATTTTGAAAGAGACTTTTCAAGGTGCTAACTTGCTTACTTTTGCTTGTTTTTCAATATGAAATACTCAGAGACAAAAAGCCGCGGCAATATCCGGTTGCCTGAGAGATTTCATATGGAAAAATATGCATATTGTGTTCCTTCTATAATAACTTACGGAATAAATTGCGCCTAGGTTGCGGCTCTAAGGGCAATTCTGTACTTAGAGAAGAGCAGGACGAACGCCTTTAGTCTCGCTCGGCAGTGATTCGTCAACTGTGGCGAATGTTGTTGTGTGGTTCGGGCACACCGCCGTCGCAAACGTCGGGTCAGACATCTTGTGTTGACAACGAGACATCAAATCTGACAGGTGATGATTGCGTCGGATGCCCCCGGTGTTAGCCCGCGGAGCCTTCGGACGCCAACACGAGGACCGAGGGGTCGGGGACAAGCCCCTCTGACTTTCGACCGATTTCGAGACCAATCGGAGGCCCCGACGTGTGAGGTTGGATTCTCGGGGGTAGTGGTTGAACTCGCTGGATAGGGGATATTGTGTTGTCCGACGTTGCGGCTGCGTCCGGGGATGAACAGGACCAATGGGTCCTATAGTATCACCGGCGTGGAAGTGGTATCGCGATCTCTATCCTTACGGAATAGAATCCAGAGCAGACACTGTCCGTACCAAAAACCTCCTTCAAACCAGCGAAATGAAGGTACTCAGAAACATCACTGGCAAAACCCTTCGTGATAGAGTACGAAGCACAGAGATCCGAAGGCTTTGCGAATTTGAGGATATCGTCATATGTGGTCGACAGAGATGAAGGTTCTGGAACGGACACGTGTCATGAAATACAGTCTCAAGAACCGTCAAAGTGGCCAGGGCTAATGTTCCCCAAAAAAGCAGATCTCCAGGACGTCGAAGATAATTTTTGGAATATACCGATTTCGTGACCATATTATGACCCCTTGCATTTTTGAGTTCACACATAGAACTATCGCTTAGCATGTATGAGACGAGGTATGAATATATAGGAAAGTCATGAATGTTTGCAAGGATATAATGATAGAGGTGTTTGGCATGCGCTTATCTCTACCCACACCTTGTGCAACCATGAAGTGGACATAGTGTGATGGTATATATTTATGTATGTTTATTTTAGTCAAATGGCTACGTAGGGGACACCACCTATTAGGAATCGGGTCTATCCTACTCTTCTAGAGAAGCGCACTACGTAGCGTTGGGGAGGGTTTGCAATCTGCTAAAGAATATATTTGTTCGGATCTTAAAACTACCCAGGTTGTAATACATTGTTCACAAAAAAAAAAGTTTTTATTTGACGGAAAAATTCTTCCTTTTCCCCATACTTTCAGTCTGGATCTGTAAGACGATTAATATCGAAAGTCTCCAGAATGCGACAACTTGTTATTGTGTGCGTGTTAAATTAATATTTGACATAGTACCTGTTAGTTGCCTGAGAAGTAATAAAAAAATACTTCCCGTCTATTTCATTAGATATTTTTTTTATTATATAAACTAGTGAAAATGAAAAAAATATATAATAGGCACTTATAAATTATGTATGTCAATTTAATTATATATCCAGCTTTTGTATCCTAAAAAATAAAAATAAAATAAAAAACAAACTCTTCGTCCCGTTAAAACTATTTCCTAGTTATAATTTCAATAACAAATATTCTCAATAAACTGGAAAATCGCGACAATTGAATCGACAATGTAAACACACGTGTTGTACAAATTGCACGAATGTGAGCAAATATCTCGGATTGCTGCATAATTCTGAGATAAATCCATCACGGACGTGAGCAGTCTCACGCCTCTGGACTACAACAGGAAGGATGGTATGTTGGATCCACACAGAAGATATCTTCAACTTGACACGGCAGCTTCTTCTAGTGCACTTACCCGTATAATATCTTTCTGAACGATCGTCTAAGAAAATTATCTTGGATTAAAATATTCAGGAAACTATTCTACAGAATTTTCTTCTCCATTATGTGGATCTTGAGATCTGAGGGTCGGGTATCAGTGAATTTTGATTATGACATGTCTAAAAAATGTGAATCTGACAAAAATTGTGTAGATCTTGAGATCTGACCCCTGACCCCCATGTCACAAAAAAATGTGATACCTACTGAGAAAAATTGTGTAGATCTTGAGATCTGACCCCCATGTAACAAAAAAATGTGATACCTACTGAGAAAAATTGTGAAGATCTTGAGATCTGACCCCCATGTCACAAAAAATGTGATACCTACTGAGAAAAGTTGTGTAGATCTTGAAATCTGGGGGTTTAGTGTCAGTGTATTTTGCTGACTTGGACCTGCTGAGAAAATCTGTGTAGATCTTGAGATCTGGGGGTTTAGTACCTATTGGTGAATTGTGATACCCCATAACTTTTGAAAAGTTATATTACACTGTTTGTGAACAATTATATAATAATTTGCTCATACTTGACCAACTATTTATGCCACTGGAGACTACCAAGTCTCCAGTGATGAGGACTTTTAATTGTCACGCCATAGTTTGGTGGTCTTCTTTAATCTGGATTTCCCTGAAGTGAAAATACGTGAAAATACTACTACTTCCGATAGCCGTATAACTCCGGTAGAGCTTTTTAACCTTCTGAACAATGGATTTCCGAAACATTCCTGTCAGCAGCCGCAAACTCCCAGTCATCACAAGCATCCAACTCATTCAGATCTCGGGTGACATTGTCCATCAATCTCTGCCTTGATCTTCCTTATGGTCCTTTGCCCACAGAGTCATTTTGCAGAATGCGTTTTGTGGCTCTTTTTGTCTTCCGAATTGACGACATATCTAATCCAGTCTAATCTTCTAGACATGATCTTACTAATGATTAAGGGTTGCCTCGTCAATGCGCGTATTTTCTGATTACTTTTTGGTCTCAGAATATCTGCTAAAATATATTATGGGATATTTTACAGACTATCGGATAGCCGTAAAAAATAATAGAAAAGAAACTAGAATAGTTCCAAAAATACCCAAATTTTCCCTTTTGTTCGCATTTATATTTGTCAGGTGAATAATAATATTTATGTGCATACCTACTTAGATCTACAGCGAGCAACTGAAAATTCACTTCTGGCTGCAAATGACTGGAGTGACACAATATGGCTAGATGATCTTGGATACTAAAAGTAAGTACCTACTTATACACGGTGTATCGCGAGGAGTGGATCAACCGAAGCAGAGAGGTAGGGGACCTCAATATCTATCGATTTAACCCTCATATATGTTCAGCGATATTGGATGGTTCAAAAGTTATGTAGGTACACTTGTGTGAAATTTTGATAAAAATTGGATTTCAGAATAAATATCACTGTAGCTAAAATATTAGGTCTACGATCATGATTTTTTTCTGGGAATAGTTCAATAGTGATGTTTATGGAAAACAATACCGCTGTGAGTCAGTACCCAATAATTTAAAAAAAAAAATCTTATATATTTTTACATTCTCAATTTTCCACTAAAATTTCAAGGGCTCTTGGAACAATAATTTCACATAGCTTTTTTTTCCACAAGTTATCTTAAAAACTAAAAACACTCATAGAGAGCTAGCCCAGTAAATTTCATTCGCCTTGTATTAGAGGACCATGTTGAAAAGTTCACTTAAATTGTACGAGTACCAAAAATCGATATTTTTTCTTTAAGACAGGCACCTGTTTTAAATGGGTAATAAAAATTATTGTTTTTAAATTATTTGTTGTATTCAATTGTATTTATTGTTGTACCTCCTTAATTTATTTAAATGATAAAATTTATAAAATTTCGCTCCCAAAAAGAATTTCAACTACATACTTATGTTTTGTTGATATTTGACTCCGTAGATCACTGGTATAAGTCGAGATGTGCAAGCTGTGTGAAAGAATTTATATCAAGGTGCTTATTATGTTCATAATAAAAGGTAACTATTTACACTTCAAAACATAAACATCTACCATAACACTTATCGATTTGTGCTATTATCATGTTTAAAATTATATACGAAATTTGATGGGTTACAGGTCAATTCGAAAACTGTTCTTATGAACGTTTTTATGATAGATAAACAACGGTGTTAATTGTCTATCAACAGAAGAAAAAAACGTTTTTATATTTTGATATAAAAATTTAATAACCTTCCAAAATTTTTTCGTGTGAACCCGTGGATTCAAAAAATCAAAGATATTATTTAATTTATCTGAAACTCAAATACATATTTCTCTATATTTGTGTGTAGAGAAATTTTCACGCGCTGTCCTTTTATTTTTTGGCCAATCGCATTTTTTTGTTTCATACCTTTATACATACCATCATTGCACAATCTCACAGTATGGGGTAACCAGCGAATGGTGTGCGGTTACATCACCTTATAAGGAGGACTTTCGACAAAACGTGGTTCTCCAAACACCAGTATCGTCTCATCTAAAAAGGCAAAGTTAATAATTGGCAGTGAACCTCGTTGCTGAACTATGTGAGATTTGTCTCAAGCGATACCCGAAAACAATGATAAATAGAAAATAGTGGAAGTTCTATTTATAATAACCAGACTCGCCAATTCCAGGATCATGGTAAAAGAGTACCCCGATGGAAACGGGACAAAAGCGCTAAAGGGAAAGAGAGAGAGAGAGAGAGTGGAAGTGCTATTTATACCAGTGACTCGCAGCTAAAATGCCAAAAATAAATGTTGGACTATAATTGTATAAATCAATTAAAAAACAACTGACTGATATTTCTCTAAATTTATGGCATGAAATCAGGGCGTTAACGTAAGAAAATATTTTGAAACTAAACTTATTATGATAGCGATAATTTAATTTATGTAAATATAAATCAAAGAGATATACATACATGCAAACCAACTGTCCATTTTCCTCACGGAGTAGGTAGAGAGAACCGTACGACACATATTTATATCGTGACAAACATTCATCGCCTCGTTAACATTTATACATGTTCGTCTGTTATTCACGCATCTTACATTTCCACCTTTCAGAATATCGTTTACATGGTCATACCATCCATTTCTTGGGCGACCCCGACCTCTTTTTCTGTTCCTGTCTACCTGGTATATTTTCTTCGCAAGGCGATCCTCATTCATTGGCCAAACCATCCCACTGTGTTAACTTTCATTCTATTAATTACATCTTTTTAAGAGATGCTACTATTTTCATTAACATCAAATCAAAATAAAAAAAAATAAACGCTGTCTGTCTAGGTTTGACAACCACTGTTATTATGATATCAAAGTATAAATAAGCAACAACACACATATTTTTACTGCGTGCTGAAGTTGATGTCTCAATTTTTGAATAAACGGTATGTGAACCAACGAGATGATCGAACAATTTACCTGTCACCATAAATATTCTTCGATCGAACACAAAGACAATCAAATTGTGGCACGCGATAGACTACTATGCCATTAACTAACATAAATTCAACTATACATTGTATTTTATTATCATCAGAACAGACCATTTATTCATTCATTAAGTTGTTTTTTTGTTTTGTTAATATATTTTTTTGTATTCATAAGTAAACTTTTTTTCGTCTCAACAATTTTTTTTACGGCGCTGGCCGATTTACTAATGATATTAATAATAATTAAGCACTACAAATAATAACACTCAATTATTATTATTACCATTATACACTTTCTTAAAAGAATTAGCAGATTAATGCGTAAATTATTTAATAGAACAAAATAAAATGCAACAAATGCACTTATCAAGCTTTCGATTGGGAATAATTCACCCATCCAGATACTTATAACATATCAAAATATTAGGCTCTGAGGAGGTCTCTATACTACCTAACAACCCTACCGATTCCCGAATATTGACGATTAAAAAATCTTTAACGATTTTACATGTATTCATTATTACCGTTTATTGTATTTATATTATTAAGTTTTTCGATAAATCAATAATTTCTAAAATGCGGATTAACGATTTTGGAATAATGCCAGTGGCTGAAATAATGAACAGTAATAAAATTATTTTACGAGAATGCCAGTCTTTTAATTTTAATAGTTTTATAAAATTTGTGTTACATTTGAGGGTTTTTAATTGTCTTATTTAGCATTTTCTTTTAATGATTCGGCGGATATTTTGTGGTAGTTAATATTAACCATATTTGAATTATCAATTAGCTATAAACCACTTGTTTTCGGAAGTCTAGACACGCCGGTCGATGGAAGGACAGCGCTTCCGAAACATGTCGCGAAGTGACTCGAAAAACAAGTGGTTTATAGCTAATTGATAATTAAAATATGGTCTTATTTAGTATTTTGTAATTGTGACTGTTTGTTAGCGTAAATAAATAAATATTTTAATTATTTCACTAGAGCGATAGTGTCGGATTATTATTGCTTTAATATCTACGTAGGTATAGAAGTCTTTATCATAGAATGTAAAATCGAAAAGTTTTTCTTGGAATAATGGATCTCAATGCACGGTAAAACTTTATACCAAAAAACCCTCACGATATAATATAAATCTGTTTTTTTTGCCTTTTTCAAAACACCTGTGATGTTCACAGTGTTCAAATTTTCTGGGATGAAAGACTGTGGAGTTTGACTAGAAAGGCCGATCATAGATGAACTGGAAGAGACAAAAAAGAACCATCAGTACAAAAAGAAGATGTCTAAAAAGTATTTGAAGAAAACAATACAAATATACATCTTACGGTAATATCGCCATGCCCTTATAGTAACAATGTCGGATCTTACATTTTGGTGAAATTCTTTTACAACATACCTAATATTATACCAGATGAACTGGAATATACAAATAAAAAAAGAATCATCATCACAGTAAGAATAAGAAGACTTAAAAGTATTTGAAGAATATAAAACAAATCTACATCATAAGATAATATCGCCGGATAATAACACTGTCGGATTTTGACGAAATTCTTTTAATACATACCTAATATTAATAACACTTATATAATCTAGCTGTCGTATAAAGAAAAACTTAAAATTTCATAATATTCCGCCTATTTCACAAAACAAAATCGTCGAATCTTTATTAACGTTTATGTATAGCAATGTCGTATAGGAAAGTATAGAAAAAGTCCAATTAACAACGGCGGATGTGTAATATCTCAAAACTGAGTAAATTTTCATGAAATTCTTAAAAAAAAATTCAACAATAATAATTAGATATGTATAATTTCATTTATTTTCTTTAAAAATGTAAATTTTATAAGGAAAAAGCATACATTTCGCTCTCCTGTAAAATTACATTTTTGCAGATCCGACATTTTTACTAGGGCATAGCTATATATATACCTGTAAGTACCTACACATAACAATAAAATGAAATGATTTATGAGTGTATATTACATAATGATGGCTTCACGTAACACGAGTATAGATAATTATTATCATCAGTAAATTGACAATGGACGATGATAGGGTATTAAGTACCGTGTATTAAATTCAACTCTCTAATGTCAAACATATTATTCGACTTGCCAAATGCTTTAATTATAACATTTGTAACAAATTATGCTTATCTATCAAAGTCGCCTCTACATGCATTCCATTGTCAGTTCATTTTCATTTTTTGTTTGATGTTTTTGTGTGTGATGCTTTATCTGAACCGGCGTTGAATGAAAAGAGACGGTAACTGCCAAAATACTTTAAATATTTATTCAACAATAATAATTCATTCAACAATAGTATAAAATATTGACGAAAATAATATTTCATAATTAAATAAATAAATAGAGTCATATTTTTTTTTATTTTTCGTTTAGATAGATATTCATAAATTGTGATGTATTATAGTTGTTTTCTTTTGTTTGTCAGAGTAACCAAAACTTAATCCAAATTGTCAGGGTAAGCCAATATTAAACTTAAGTCTTCTTCTTCTTCTTCGTCAGCTAGGACTATGTCCTTTATTTCTCGGTACCTGCTCCTGGGAGGAGGACGTCCAGCTGTCCCTCCATCGTTTGTGCGGTCTTCCTGGAGGTCTGCTTCCTGTAGGATGTTCATCAGCTGATATCCTCACTTCTCGTTCTGAGCTTGCTCTCCCCACGTGAAACGTCTTCTTGTTCTACCCCATCGCACCACGTCCTCAACATGACAATTTTTCCTTATTTCGGAGCTTCTCATTTGATCTCGGACGATTACTCCTGCGATGGTCCGTAGAGTCTTCATCTCCGTGGTTCTAAGGAGACTTTTTATGCGGGTGGTGTCAGTTCTTGTCTCTATGGCGTATGTCATGATTCATGATTGGTCTTGTAGATCCTGACTTTACTCTACCTCAGCATATCCCTATTTCTCCCCACAGCACTTCTCAGGCATCCAGCCACTACAGCAGCCTTGGTTGGCATTTAGACTTCTTCTGAGTCGCTTTCCTCATCACTGAGGGTCGTGATCCTCTATTCTCTTTGCCATCATCGCCTGGTGGACAGCACTCCTCCATCTCTCCCGACACTCCGCAGTTCGCAATGCACCTACTACTGTTAGGCCAGTAACCGCTTTGATCTGGTCAGTCCATCTAGTCGGGGATCTTCCTCTACCTCTACTCCCCTCCACACTTCCGGTCACGACCAGCTTTTCCAAGCAGTCCTGACCACGTCTTGCGATGTGTTCAAAGAAACGGAGGATATGGCCAAGACAGACAGCCGACAATCTATATTAATTTTAAATGAGATGGCATTTAGACTATCTCATTTAAAATTAATGTATAGCTATTCCGACACAAGCACTGCTTAGTAGAATAGCTCTTATCCACTGGATGTTGGTACTGGTAAATTGTTTCATTTTATAATTACATAAGTAGCATTTTTGTCAGTGAAAACATATTCTAAATTATCTATGTTGCATAATTAACTGTACTTTTGTTGCACTATTGTATTATTGTTATTTTGTATTGTTTATGTGGATTTAAAATAAATAAATAAAATATGTGAAGACAAGAATTTCTTCTTCGTGAATTATTCCTTGACCACGCAATTCCTTACTGGACAAATCCAATTTGAACAGCAAGGTAGAGGAGCGTCAGTTGAGATGGTATGGGTGTGCAAAGAGGAAGACCAATGAACATCTGGATAAACGATAATTGCTCCAAGATCCTATACAGAAACGGCTTGCAGAAAGCTATACCCAAAACCACAGAGTTATAGCCTGAGGACAAGAAGAGCCGACCCAAATAGCCGATGTAGGCAGTAAGTTGATACAGTGACTAAAGTCATAAAACAGATTCGGTTATTAAACGAAGATGTACACAATTATTAAGCTTTTTTGCAAGATTAGGTATATTCTTTGATAAAATGGAAGTCATGCAATATGTAGGTATGTACATAAGGCTGGGCCGTCCGTGTATGAAGAATTTTATTTTTTGAGATAGGTAATCTTAGCGAAAGGGGTCTAAAAATTGCGCATAAATATTAAGATTGTAAATGCATATTTAATTGTTCGATTTAAGAGTACTTTTGCTCCTCTACTGATACTTGAAGCTGGGGCTTGTAGAATGTTTTTAGAAAATATGAATTATTTTGGATGTTTGAAATTTCTTGATTTTTCCAAACTCTAATCGAAAAATGACTATTTTGAAAACTTTGATTTCCAGTAGACGGCCAAAAGTAGTAATGAATATTTTTTATTTTTTTTTTAGATTAACAGTACCCAAATAAGCAACTTTTAAGACCCCTTTCATATGTGAATTCGTAAAAAAAATTGTACAGCCCATCCTAATGTACACATGATGATTCCCAATATTGCGCTTACATCACTTTGATTTTCTATGTCTCACCTCAGTGCGATTTCAAAAGGTAAAGATGAAAGTATCGATATGGCGATGATCGGCATATTTCATAAGAAACCATCGACCGACCATTTATTATTATTGTTGTTGTGCTTTTCATTTGATTTATCGTCGGTGCAAAGAGTTTAACTGATTTTCAAACGTCCATCGTGAGAACTGAGATCTTCGCGTTAAACAACAATATGACCATCGTGTTCCGTTATTAGAAATTATTATATGTCTCACTTTAGTTAAAACTATCATGAAAATAATTTAGCAGACCGCACGCTCCACCCCGTTGGGAATGTTATAGTCTTGTTCATCCTCGAAAAGGTTGCTCTTCGGGGGACACAAGGATACCAAGGATTATATATGTCTCCTGTGATATGTACACTGCTAGCCCTAGAACAGGCATACCTAGTTGGGCAGAAGTTGTTATCTAATTTATGTATTATATTGCTTAGTTTAAATAATTTAATTTTTGATATATGTAATAAAAATCTAGGTAATTTATCAAAATACATAATTTCACTTATGAATAAGCTGAAAAACTTTATCGCCATCTATGAATTGACGAAGAAATTTTGTTGTAAGTGAGAAATCAGTTTGAAAACGATGAAAGGAACAGTCATTATACATGAGTTGACAATGCTTTCGCATAGATGTAACCGTCATCGATTTTTTGTTTGTTAGTTTAAAAAGATTGCATTTGTCCCTTGAAAAACGAATAAATAATTATATCTTGTAAAAGTTTATTAGTAGGTACAAAGTATTTTGATTGTGTGCCTCCCAAATAAAGAGCGGAGACTATGATCACCCAATTCCAAAGTATTATATAACTGTTATACACGGATGGATCTGAATTAACTACTGGCGGATTCGTTTGATCTGCTCTTGCAATCCCTAAATTGAACATAGAGGCCGGGTTCAAATTACCATCTGAGGCTTCAGTGTATACCGCTGAATGCTTTGCATTAAAAAAGGTCTTACGCGAATGCGTATCGCTGTCAGAACAAAATATTATCATCTTTTCAGACTCACTTTCCTTAGTAAAATGTTTGTCCTCCCCTTATTCCATATTTTCGCGCAATCAACTAATAATTGACATTCGTCTATTGCTATACGAATTACAAGAAGAAAATAAAGACGTGGTAATCGCATGGATCCCGGCACATAGCGGCATTTATGGTAATGAGAGAGCGGATGCATTGGCCAAACAGGCCGCCCTCCAGGGTAATCTTCCGAACAATTTCGTTGTTCCTGAGTGTGATCTGCTGAGTGTTTTAGAATGTGACAGGGTGAAATACTGGTGTTCGCATTGGCAAAATAGCCCCAAAGGTTACCATTATAAAAAAGTGCAGAGTTCCATCCCCTCGCGTCCTTGGTTCCACCGAAAGAGGTTATCTAGGCATCACATTGTTTATATTTCTAGACAGCGCTTTGGTCATATGCGATTGGATAGCCATCTGTTCCGTCTCGGATTGGTGGAGTCCCCGTTCTGCGAATGTGGATGGGATGAGGAAACTCCGGATCACGTTCTGTTTGGTTGTCCAATCAGGGATGCGCTAGACATTTAATTTAGGTTTGAGAATGTCCAATACCCTGTTTCCACAGTTTACCTTCTTGGGCTGAACTCTCCTCAAGTTCATGGTTTAATATTTAAATCGGTTATAAAAAAAATGACTATTATTTAATTCTTTTTTTTTTTATTGACTTAATCTTTGTTAACTAATGTTTCTGATTAATAACGGCTGCAACATCCTTTTATGGGTGAAAAGCCTTAAGAGAAAAAAAAAATATAACTGTTAAGTCTTAGCCCTAGAACTGGGTTTCCTAGTTAGGCAGCAGTAATCTACCTACTTATTATATTATATTATACAAAATTGTAAAGTATGGTGGGAAAAATATAATAAATAAATGATATAAATGCTTGAACTACATATAGGTATAAGTGGAATACATTTTATTGAACAGTAGGTAATATTAATTAGACAATGATATAGCGGTGTGTCGAACAATTTATAGTAGATCGTGTCAATCAAATTGAGATACAAATAAATTGAATTCAATTATTAGTTAGAAATCTGCAATTTACATTAATATTTATACACTATAATACAAAATGTTATTATGTAATATATTAATCTTTAAAACAAACTATCTGTCATCATAAGTTATAACCATTTTGCAATATAACTTATAAAACATAGGTACTGTGTATATTAAGGGCCGTATTTACGATCTTCAGCGTCTGGGCCCCTTAGCAAAGATACAATAACTGACGCTTCTGTTATGAGGAATGCCTTAATATATATTTTTTATTTTATCATCTGCCAGTGCCCCTGCACCTGCTGACCTGTATCTCGGGCTGCGCCCTTCGCGTTCGAACGTCTGCCAGCTCCATTGCACCTGCAGCTAGGGCTGCGCCATTCGCGCCTAATATCTGCCAGTGTCCCTGCACATGCTGAACTGTATCTCGGGCTGCGCTCTTCGCGTTCGAACGTCTGCCAGCTCCCTTGCACCTGCAGCTAGGGCTGCGCCATTCGCGCCTGATATCTGCCAGTGTCCCCTGCACCGGGAGCTGCGCTCTTTGCAACCGAATATTTAGAATTAAGAAATTGTCAGCATTAAGAAAAGAACATTTTGTGATTATGCTGAGATAAAAATAGTCTTAAAACTGACCGATGTTTCTCTGTTGTCCTCTTTGATAATCAGTTCAGCCTGAATTCCGGGACTATTAACATAAACTTATTCGTCTTGAGCTTCTCCAGTAAGCCCTCATACAATGCCGAACTCCAGATATCTCTCAATCATAAGGTGGTCTACCTCGATTGCCAAATTGAATTTTGAAAACAACCTTTGGTCCATTTGACTATAGATATGTAAACTCGGAACTTGTACAGGTTCTAAGAAAGTTTTATTCTTATTATATTTTTGCACTCGGTGTATCTGCCCTTTTTTAACATTTGCTAGATCCAACTCTGCTAATATTATTTTGTCGAGTATCGAACGTCGAAGGCTGGTTATATTGGCTACATAACCTGATGGATTCCGCGTAGAAGATGTTTGCAAATATTCCACAACTGCAGTTGTGACTTTGATTGTAATAATAATGATCCAATATTCAAACCCGTCTTGTCTTGTCCATGTCACTCATTTACTATATTTGAATAGAATGCGACTTAATCAAGTTGGTTTTAATATGTTAATAAGCTTATGTTAGTTGTGGAAACTCATTAAATATATGTATTTTTCGTATCTCCATTGAAACAGTTTGTTTATATATTATGTTTAATTGGTCTCAATAAGATCGACAGGTGGATACAAAAGCCTCTGTCCTTGTTGCATCATATTATACCGATAAAACAATAAGGATACATATTTTTTTTCGTACTAAAACCCTGACTAATGAACTTTGTCCAGTCTTGATTTATCACCATCTAAATCACCAAAAGAATATGCAATAGACACACTCTCATATTCATGCTCTGTTAGTGTCTACATACATATTTCCAATAGATTCAATGGTCTGATTTGTGTTATTATTAATAGGTACTTACTTACTTTTTGGTTCAAATCCTGCCACTCCAATATGCGGCAAATATTTATAGGATTATTATAAATAAATTACCATTCCTCTTTTACGTACAACTGCCTCACAACATTTCTATAAGTATAAAGGTACTAAGTGGTTTATAATATATTTAAAAATAAAATCAAAAAATTGTACTGATTTATTATTTTTTTTTTTATTTCATTTTTCATTTTTTGTGTAGCTTCATATTTTTTAGTAGATGTACAATGTATTGGCAAATGTAACAATATAAAATAGATGCTCCTCTCTTTTGACACGAGATTTTATCTCAACTAAAGAGGGTTATTATGAATCATGATGGAAACATACCTGTTTACACGTACATGTATATGAATATCATGATGACTCTAATTCACCTTAATAATCTTTATAAAATAATTTAGTTTATATAGTTTAGTAACTTGTCAAAATGTAAATACAACCTATATGTCTCTTTCTCCTATATTAAAATGTACCTGCTAGCCCTAGAACAGGTTTTCCTAGTTCGGCAGCAGATATCTTTTTTTATGACGCATATAAAAATGGCGTGATAAAGAATCAATAAAAAACATGTACAAAAATCACTTGGGAGCGCAGAGGACAATTTTGAGTTTTTTGCTTAGTTGATTTCATCAGGTGTGTGTGTGTACAAAGCGTCTATCTGCAGGCCGAAAAACGTCAAGATTTTTGGAAGTACATAAATATGTGTATTATCTACATGACGTGTCTGGGTAATCTAGGCCCTACGATTCCAATGTATCGGAGCAGTAAGTATATGCCATGACTTTTTATCTGAGTCCTCTTCATTAGAGCTCTTTGTCATGTTTCGGGATACAAGAAGAAATTCATCGTCCTGGATGTTCCCGCAATCGCAAGATACATGCAGGTTATTTTTGCATCGTGTGACACACGGATTTAATTAATAATTTATTACGCAATACGCACAAATCGTATCGAGAGGATTTCTTGATTTACCGTGAAGGATCTAGCACTGCATTGATTCACTTGACAACAGACGTACTGTATCTGATATGATGCTTCTCCACAATATTCTTAATAATAAAATTGATTCTCCTGCTCTTAATTATATATCTTTCAACATCTCCACCCGTAGAACTAGACACACTCCTCTTTTCCACCTAACCACTCAGCACACTAGCTATGCTCAGCATGCAACAATCTACAGAATCTGTAATACATACAATAGGCATTTCCAAGAGTTCGACATATTTAAAAAATATATCCGACTTAAATTTACCCACATTTAAAAAATATATCCTACTTAAAATTTCATCCTCATAATCTTACTCAACACTTAATATACTGCACACATTTATATATAGGTACAATTTTACACATCATTCACACAATATCTCACCATAATATGTAACTATTCCTAATTTACCTTAATATACTACAATAACTCCAGTCATAACCAGTAATTGGATTTAATATTACGTATGTTGTTCTCTAAATAAATAAATAAAATAATTGCCCTCTATATGCAATGAGGTAGGCAGATAGTGTCTAGACCGATATCGGTTAATTCTTTCAACAAAATAACAATGTAACTGAAAGTGGTGTTTTATTCTATGTATGTCAGAATGATTGCTTTTTAAATGATAAAATAAGATTTCATAATTGAAATCGTGTAAAGATGGCTGTGCAATGATATTTGATTAATTCTACCTCTATCCTCTCCGCAAACGAAGACTGTTAATAAACAAAAATGCACAGTTTGAAGAATTGCTCATGGAGTACTTCAAGTGCATCACAATCTCAGCACCATCGTGCAAAAAGGACAATCGGCGAGTGTGAATAGAAGATTTATTCTCGTGGACTGTCATCGATTTCAGTTCTCTGGTGTGTTGGGTATCAGAGAAGTGACCAAGATCTATTGAATTGGCTCAGTGGGAGTTTTCTTGGAGACTTCTGATGAATAATAATTATTATTTATATTTATTTGGGATAAACTAGCAGCTTCAATAATATTACAAAAAATATACATATATAAAGAGTAAGGGCATTATAGAGAAGCCACTAAGTAGATTCCATGAAATTCTATATATTTAAGGTATCATAGAAACAAATATTAAAACTACATAATAAAACAGTCGAATGTAAAATAAAAAGAAAAAATAACAAAGTACGTCCAATTTAGTAACTATTTGAACTAAAATAGGAACGTTCTAAAATTTTAGAATTAACGTCACTTGAACTTAACTTCGTATTCTGTAAATGACGTTGTTCCTAAAACTAAAATCTATATAATCACTGCACCGTAGATTATAGTTTGAAATCAAATTGTCTAGTGCGCAGACTACGCATGCGTACTACGCACTTTTCGGCCATGTTTATTTATGTCGTGTAGACGTGATGTCGCCTTACCTAACATTTCAATTGATCTGCACTAAAATTATTTGGTTTTTATTTTCAACATAACGCATCACCTGTAAATTATCATTTTTTTCGTGCCCAAATGATGTTTCAACTTAACTCAAATATCCCGAACTGCTGTTAAAATAACTAGTACGCTTCCAATTAAGTGTGAACTAAAATTAGGAATGTTTTGACAGTTGATTAGGCTGAATTGTGGTTATAAAATAGGGAATTGAAGTAATACGTGACTCACTTGGAGTAAGGAGGTTCCTAAATAGGAAAGGTCCTATTTCAGCGTTATAGAATATCAACTTAGACTAAATGGAATAGGAACGCATCTATTTTAGCCGGAACGTTCTTAAAAAGCTATAGAATCGGACATAGTAGGTATTAAGGCAACAGCGTCGAGGAAGAGAAAACAGGAAAGGAGCAATCATTTGAATGCATTTTACATATGTTTCTGCTTGGTCTTCAAAATCAAGTCCACATGTTCAACGAGATAATATTATTCGAATTGTTTCTAAATCAACAGTTTAGGAAGCATCGTTCATTTGAGTTAATCCTAGATTGATTACTTAAGATTCAAGTCGACGAATACCCATATTATCGTATTTATATAAAAGTTTGTAATTAGTCACAATACATAATAATTATTTACAGGTAAAATCCTACAGATGCAATCAATATTGCAGTTTTAATCTCTCGTTCAAAGTTATTACCGTATCTACAAATTTGTTAATTTGCTAAGCATGCGGTTTACTAAAGATCTTAATTATTGATAAATCGTTAAAATACTGTAAAATTTAATCAACACGTAGTAAGTAGGTACCTACTATTAACAACTCGGCGAAGTAAGAACCAAGTTTTCTTAAAAACAATTCAAGGTGACACTAAAGTTGTTGCGTAATCTAATTTAAATTAAATGATAATTTACATGATTTTTCAGCAGATGGAGTTTTTATTCCTTCGTTTTTGAGTTTATTAACGACATTGTTTTAGTCAAAGTCAATTTGTATGGCAGAATACACTATATCTACGTCCACTCTCAATAGTTTGATACTTAATCTGCATACATAAATATATACCGTCAAGCTATTTACATATTCTGGGTAGAAAAAGAGGACTGATCTCCACTCTATCCTATACTGACATACATATTTTATATAGAAAAGAAAATATCTTAAAATATTCAATAGCTTGGTTTTGAGGGTGATACTTTGGTACGTACATACTATCGCTATCGACAGTTGGATCTAATGTGTAAAAAATGCAACTAGTTGTAAAAAATGAATTTAGTGACGACATCGTTTTATACAATTTGTATGGAAGAATACTCATTATCTACGGGGACTCTAATGTTTGATATTTAATCTTCATACATAGGTACCATTTAGCTGTTTACATATTCAGGGTAAGAAAAAAGGACTACACACTATTCTATCCTGACATATACGTACCTACATGTTTTGTATTAGTACAGGAAAACACAGTATCTTAAAACCAAAGACCTTATATCATCATCAGCAATGGCGCTACAGCCCGGTGCGAGCCTTGGCCTCCTCAAGAAACTGCCTCCATCCCGCCCTGTCGACAGCAAGTCTCCTCCAATTTGTCTGTCCGATCGCTCTTATATCGCCCAAAGAAAGAAAAAGACCTTAAAGACCTTATATACTAAAGTATTATAAGGTCTTTGCTTAAAACATTCAATTATTTAGATCTATGGGTTTATAGTTTGGTACCAACGCATTCTTCAACTAAACATACCTAATACTATCGCCATCGAATGTTGGATCTCATATGTTACATGCAACTAGTTACATATATTGAATGTTTTACAAAGACCAATATTATACTTTTTTTTATTTTTTAATAGTATCTATAGGAAAACACACTATCTTAACCATTCAATAATTTGGATTTATGGGTTTATAGTTTTGAACCTATTCCTATTTTTTTCCCATTTTTTAACTATACATACAAACGCCATCGACAGTTAGATCTCATATGTTACATGCAAATAATCAAAAATAAAATATGTTCAAATTAGGAAAACAGTTATCTCTGCTTTCTCCGTAAGGTACATTGCGTGATGGTATACGTTATATACCTACGTAGTACCAATGCATTTCAAATTCGTTGTTGCATGCTTTACAGAAACGTGTTATAATTATGATAATGGCTGGGATGTGTACATATGTATGTATGTACCTAAGTATATATTCAGCAATATTACTGACCATACGCTAACGAGCGTGGTTTTTCGACTAAATTGATTCGGACGCACGTGAGAAAGAAATACTTACCTACTTACATACCTGAGGGTATTCTCTGATCTAATTGATGACTGAACATCTATAATGATTATTATAATTATGTTTAAATAGCCTTACAGGGCCGGAATTTACCAGACTCTCTAACAAGGTGGTCCGCCATTGTTTTATAACTAAGATTGATTTATTAATTTTCTATGATCATCAGTCTCTCTTTCATAACATGAAGACTACCCGGATGACCTGCGAATAGATGATTGGACAGTTGAGCCTCCTCCTTTCCTAGGATAGTCCACAAACCTCCCTTCACAAATAGGTCAAACGATCTTATACATGACGAAGAAGAAGTCTCTCTTTTCTAATATGATCTTTTTCAGGTGTCTCGTATGGGCCGGGCAATCGAAAATAAAAGATTTTATTTAAAGAATACTAGGTATGTCCTCGTAAATGTACATATTATACAATATTTTATAATGATATCCACATTCATTCCCTAAATGAACCATACATTATTAAATATACATAATAAATAAGATTTGAATTCGTGACCACTAGATTCCCTAATAACTAGACTAACATCTAAATAGGTATTATATACATAAGTCACATTATTGAAACATTCTAAACATCTCACATAATATTATCTTCTTCTTCTTATATTAGATCGTAGATCTGTTTATCGAGAAAGCTTTTCCTGTGAAGCTGTCGTCCAGATATCCCTCCACCTCTTTGGTGGTTTGGTTCGGTGGTGGTGGAGTCGATGCCCTGATTGGATTTCGTTTGCCGCTATGGATGGGATTCGAGATGCGTCCATCCTGTTAACATGGTCCCTCAAGAATCTTCTCCTAGCTCTACTTCATCGTATAATGTCCTCGGTCTCACAGGTCCGCCTAATGTAGTCATTGCGAATTCTGTCCCTAAGCGTCTTCACTGTGATAGCTTTTAAAACCTTCGTTTCCGATGTTCGTAGGAGGATTTTGTCTCTGGTCGTGTCGGCTCTTGTCTCCACTGCATATGTTATAATTGGTCTAACACATGTCTTATAAATTCTGACCTAAATAGTTCATTATAAATTCTTAATAGTTCATTTTTTAGGTGAGTCAAGACTGGTATGTGGGGATACACGCATGAGTCGTGGTTCCTTTTGTAAGGTAATTATCATACCCGCACACCTGTAACCCTACATTGTGTGATTTTTGTGATGGTATGAATGAATGTGTAGTTAAATTCAAAATAGATTCTACAATTTTTTGTTGTATTCCTACTTTAATAGGACGATCGTTTCGCCTTGTGGGGGCTTTAATAACTGATGAAACAAAAAGGTTATGAAAGAAAATATTGGTAAACACACATCCAATTTAATTAGATTCTGACACTTCGCCCCTGGTTCTAAACTTCATTTCGTGTGTACCTATCTCTGATAAGGCACGTTTTAATATTTTTTTTACAAATGTGTACTTATTTTCACTTATATTATTACACAAACTAGTATAATATTATGGAGCTTATACTTTTTGGTACGGAAATAATTATAACTGACTCATATGCACCATGTTAGTGGAACAAACATAAATGATCAAATATCACGGAATATCGGCCTTTGTAACTCAGTTGGTTGGGTATCGATGCCTGGTGAAGACACAGCTTTTAATAGTGTTTTCACCCTGGATCTGTGAGAAGATTAATATCGTAAGTCTCCAGAATTTATTGGGTGAATGTTAAAATAATATTTCACATAGCACTAATTAGTTGCCCGAGGATTAATATTAAAGAAAATAAAGAATCGTAACGTGTATATCTACGTACATATTCAAGAGAATATCAAAAATGATCATTTAAGTAGTGAATTGATACCATTTCTCCCGAGAGGACGATCAGAACGTGCGCATAGGGCCGCCCAATTTTGACTGCCCTACTGCCCCTTTACAAAAATCATTCTGTAACCCTCCATAAACAGAGAAAATAAATGGGGTAAATGTGTATGACCAACTGTTTTTTTTAAACATTTCAACCAAAAATTGAAAATTCAGAAAGCCAACAATAAATTCAAATGGGCGTACCTGCTTAGAACTGCCCCGTGCAATCGACGTACATTTATTAGACGATGAATGGATGTAAATGAAGCAAGGAATGTGTGCAAATATAGAGGAATACGGCGATAGCTCCTCTCTGCTTACACCCTAAGGGATGGATTTATGACACACAACTGCCTCACAACATTTCTATAAGTATAAAGGTAGTAAGTGCTATAATGAACTCCCTTCGAGTCTTAGACTTGAAAAAAATTATATTAAGTTTATGTTTTAGGAATAAAATCATACAATTACACTGATTTTTTTAAAAAAAAATTTCATTCTTTTTTTTGGGTAGCTTTTCATTTGTTTGAATATTTTGTGTAACTTTTTCCTTAACTAAATGTAAATTATCGATTTGTCTTAATATAAATGTCCAAACCTTAGTGATGTTTTAAAAATAGATATGCAATGTTTGGCGAATTTAACAATATAAAATAGATACTCCCCTTTTTTAACACGAAATTTTATTTCAATTATTTAAATAGGATTATTCTGAAATATATTATGGAACTTGTACACCTTGTTAATCGTAATTTATATGTAAAATGTAATTTATTCGATTAATAAATTTTTAAAAAATGTACTAACGCAATTCTCGACACGTATACAACAAATATAAAATGGCGAAAAGTAGTTAAAAGAAAGATAACGGAGAAATTGTAGGAATACTAAAGGAAGGCGACAAATCAATGGTGTGTCACAATTAACACATGCAACATATTTTGCCTGTCGTAACCTCGTGGAGCTTGTCGTAATGGGAAGCGTGGAGGGTAGAAGATCTAGAGGTCACCTAAAGACCCGATGGAGTGACCTTGATAATTCCGCTACAGGATCTTCAATCAACGATGCCCTTCCATCTGGCTGAGAACGTCCTGCATGGAGGCGGACTGTTCGGCTAGTGTTTGATTGTAGCCATCATCTTTCGACAAGGATTCGAATAATGTAGAGCGAGCAAGTCGACTAGACCTTAAAATACACCACAGCTCACTTTACCAAGATTGGATTAGACTGTCAAAGTTGACATTAAACGCGAAATTTTTTAACACAAAAAATATTAAGTAGTATTAAAAATAATAGGTATCACACAACTACGTAAATAATATGTTGAGAAATATATTTTTTTTGGATTCTCCATTCCTCAAAATATTAAGGGAATGGAGATTTACGTATATGTACCAACACGTCATTCTAATATTTAACAATCATATTTTATTGTATCCCGTAAAATTTTCGTTTTGGTTTAGTTAGTATTTAATAATAAAAGCGACTCATATGAGCGAGTTTCTTTATAAATTGAATGGGAATTGCTTGCAGGAAAAATGTTATCTACACCTATGTCGTTTGAGGTTATGAATAAGTTTACTATGCATTTGCATGTGATCATAATTTTCAAGTTAATTATATGATTTTTAAAACAATTTTTTTATATTTGTGTTGAAATTTTCGCGATTAATGTCAATTTTGACAGCTCTTCCTACCATGGTAGAAATGAGCTGTGGTGTATTCTAAGGTCTAGTGCAAAGTCGGTGGTATCTGGAAATTTAAATATAAATCAAATATAAGTTCTTGCAGACAGTATCAAAACACGCGATAGTTTCATACAATGCATCACTTCACATAGGTGTAAGTTTAGTATAACACGGACAAAATTCAAAATCGTGAACATATAATTACATCAATTTGTCTTTAAAAAGAATTTAATGCCGTTATATTATGTCTATGGAATACAACCAATATTCTCTCTGCTGGGAACTACATACTTAATCAATAAAGTTTTTTTTTCATTAGTTTTTATTATATATAGTTTCATAGTATTTACAACTACTTGTATATAAAGTGTTACTTAAATTTATGGTGCTATTAAAGTCAACGCGTAGCCTACACGCTTTTTTATGAAAGTTGTTACAGATCTATAAATCAGATGTAATTACACATTATTTGTTTTACTAGACTATTCGATATTGGAATCTTATTGGATTTTGATGTTCTTCCTTGCACGTAACCCACCAGCGCAGCGCCGAGAATTTTATTACTCCACACTATCTCAAGGGGATAAGTGGGGAGCTATGAATTCGCATTTTTTTAAGTTTGTTTGATTGCGTATTATCAACTAGAATCATGGGGATATTGTATTCTGAAAGTTTCTTCACAATGAAAATTTTATGTGGGTATGTGAGTATGCTGTGTACTATGTACGGTGTGCAAATGATAAATATTTCATAGTTACAACACGTTTATTATTGGGTGCGTGTTAAATTCATATTTGACATAGTATTTTGCGTAGAATAATCGTTTTTATGTTTTCCCCTACTTTTGGACATCTCAATTTTTCACAGGACACAAATTTTAAGAGTTATCTTCACCGATTTAAAATTGCCACCTCTGCCTGATGTCAGTTCTATCAATACCCAGACCAAACTTCGGAACATATCCTGTGGGATTGTTGCCACCCAATGTTGTCCTCTTATAGATCGGAGCTCCTCGTTGCTGTCTGTGGGCCTCTTCAAGGTCCCATTGGTCACGCGGATTTTGTGTCCTCGAAGAACAATTTTAAAGCATTTAAGAAGTTTTGTCATATTAACTATTGTTAGATTCCCAGTAGGTTAATGTTTTACAGAGATCTTGGTCATACCCGTGATGTTTCTTATTTAATAAGATCTGAAATCCACGCGTGTGAATCTTCCATTCACATTCGTCGATTGTTTTTTTGCACTATGGTGCCGAGATTGCTAATCTAGAGGGCTCCATGAGCTACTATGCATTTTTTCTTGTCGTTCACTTAGCGTTCTGTGAAGGGGACGTTTACAGTCCCCATATGCAGAACGGGTGGTGGTGAGAGTAGCGGATTAATTTGATATATGGCGCTCGGTTCTCTCTGTATACCCCGTAAGGGACATGGCATGATGGTATGTATGTATGTATGCACCTGTTAGTTGCACGAGAAACAATACGATACAACATATCCTGTAAATTGAGGAGGAACCAAGAGTTTTGAACAAGTAAAGAAGGTAGGTACACGATACCTACTTATTGATCAATATAAATAATTGAATCATTTCAACATAATTCCTGACTGCCATCAGGGTATAATAAATTTGTAGGGACACATTTAATGGAAAAGAGAAATCTTTGTATCTGCGGACTGCCATTTTATCTCAATAATTCATTATTATTAAGTACTTATTTCGATCTTTAATTCACGATTATGAGGAAAGACGGACGACGGAGAACATTCATGGCTAAACTATGACTTCGTATCAACAAATAACAAAACTTATTTATGTTGATATTATTAAACTTCTAAACGTTGTGTCAATTTCTACATTTTTGCACGATGATTTGTCTTTGCTGGAACTGAATTCATAAACCATTATTATTATTATTAATTGGAGTAGGACTTTTGTAGTCCCTGTACTGCGATCATTCTGATTGGTGCATCCAAAAAACTTTTTTTTAATTTTGAAGTGTGCATATAGTTTATAATATTTCTGCACAATTAGACTATTAGGCTTAAATCTTTTTCAAAGGTCTACATAAAATAAGAAAAGTATACAATGGTAAATGGTTTTAAATTTGTATAGGCCAATGCCTCCATTTTTTATCTATTGTCATCGAAAGCAAATGTGTTTTGAAAATTTTGCAATATAGGATGATGGGAAATGGTTTGAAAAATTTAAAATTTGATTGAACATACGTATTGAAGAGAGTCTAGTGTTGGCCAATCATAGTTTATAATATTTCTGCACAGTCATACTATTAGACTTAAAACCCAAAGGTGTCTAGAAGAAGAATTAGACTATGGAAAATAGCTTTAAATTTGAATATAAACATGGTAAAGAGTTCAGTGTTGGCCACAACCCCAATTTTTTATATATTGTCATAGAAAGCAAATGTTTACTGAAAATTTAGTAATATTGGATGACGGGACATAGAAGGCGTGTCTACTATATATCAAAGAAAAAATATTCAAACGTTTTAGTTTCTTTATAAAGCTCAAAACGGGAAGATATTATTATTTTTATTGTGGTGTTAGGTTTTACCAACTTCAAATATTACTAGGACGTTATGGGTGTCTCGCAGTCCATGAGCTGTCCAACTCTTTACATTCCAGATCATTTAAGCATTGATATTTCTCAACCACGACATCTGTATCTGCCGATACCTCACCGACCCTCAATCCTTGCCTCTACAATCAGCAGCATGGTATCCCATATTTTGGTCCTCTTATTAAGTAGGTACTTTTTTTTCATCAGCCCGTTTGTATCCACCATAGTTAAAGAATGGCCTCCCCCCTCTTCTTCCACTCCTCCCATTCCTGGGCACATTGCTTGCAATTGCTCCCTGCCACTGCTTTGATGCAGTCCAACCACCGTGTCTGAGGACGTCCCACGATACTTTTTCCCTGTTTCGGACTCAAAGACTCTCTATGTCCACTTACCATCTGTTTATCTGGCAATATGTCCCACCCAGTTCCATTTCAGAGTGGCGACTGTCTCGGCGACATCGGTTACTTTGCTGTTTTATCCACCTATTAGTTTTTTCTATCTTTTAATGAGATGTTCAACATCTTTCTCTCCATAGCCCCTGGGCCTAGGTTGCGGTGGGCCTAGGTTGCGGCTCTAAGGGCCTAGGCAGTAAAGGCGGGGGTGGGCGGCCGACGCTGTTGTGCCCTCGTCAATTCTGTACTTAGAGAAGAGCAGGACGGACGCCTCTAGTCTCGCTCGGCAGTTACTCGTCAAACTGTGGCGAATGTTGTTGTTTGGTCCGGGCACACCGCCGGCGCCGACGTCGGGTCAGACATCCTGTGTTGACATCTGTGACGACATATCTGACAGGTGATGATTGCGTCGGATGCCCCCGGTGTTAGCCCGCCAAGCTTTCAGACGCCAACACGAGGACCGAGGGGTGCGGGGGCAAGCCCTTCCGTTCGATCGGTTGTGCTAGGGGCTTGCCCCGGCTGCCGATCTTGAGTGGTTGCCCCGCCGTTTGAGGTTGGATTCTCGGGGGCAGTGGTTGAACCCGATGGATAGTGGATGGTTGTGTTGTCCGACGTTGCGGCCGCGTCCGGGGGTGAAAAGGGCCATAGAGTCCTAGAGCATCACCGGCGTGGAAGTGGTATCGCGTACTCATCATCTCCATAGCCCCATTCTGTACTTAGAGAAGAGCAGGACGGACGCCTCTAGTCTCGCTCGGCAGTGACTCGTCAACTGTGGCGAATGTTGTTTGGTCCGGGCACACCGCCGGCGCAGACGTCGGGTCAGACATCCTGTGTTGACATCTGTGACGTCAAATCTGACAGGTGATGATTGCGTCGGATGCCCCCGGTGTTAGCCCGCCAAGCTTTCGGACGCCAACACGAGGACCGAGGGGTGCGGGGGCAAGCCCTTCCGTTCGTTCGGTTGTGCTAGGGGCTTGCCCCGGCTGCCGATCTTGAGCGGTTGCCCCGCCGTTTGAGGTTGGATTCTCGGGGGCAGTGGTTGAACCCGATGGATGGTGGATATTTTGTGTTTGTCCGATGTTGCGGCTACGTCCGGTGGCGAACAGGGCCAATGGGCTCTATCGCGTCGCCGGCGTGGAAGTGGATCGCGATCTCCCTCTCCATAGCCCCTATGGAGTGGGGTAGGTGACTGCGACTATTCCTCCTCTCCATAGCCCCCATAGCTTGAGCATAATACCTATGTATTAAGTACTTCATTACTTTAAAAGAATTCTAATTATATGAGGTCTCATAATTATTAATATTATTGATAAAAACAATAATAAAACTAACAGAGCCTAATCCTTTCTTTCCTCCTCAGAGCCTAATCCTTTGATATGTTAAGTATCTGGATGGGTGAACTATTCCCAATTGAAAGCTTGATGATGCGCTTGTTGCATTTTATTTTGCTCTTTTAAATAAATTACAATTTACGCATTGATCTGCTAATTCTTTTGAGGAAGTGTATAATGGTAATAATAATAATTGAGTGTTATTATTTGTAGTGCTTAATTGTTATTAATATCATTAGTAAATCGGCCATCGCCGCGTGTAAAAAAATCGATTTTTATTCATTTCTCTTATTATATACATAAATCTTTCTATAATAGACAACTTTAATTTTAGTAAGTCCCTGACACGTACATCCTCTTCATCTATGTGGATATCGTATTGGGTACTACTTAGGGCCGGTCTTATAAACGTCCGTTAGTTAGATTTCAGACCAAATAAACCGAAATTTGATACAAATGCTCTATATTTCGTCTTATAACAATCCGTTAGTTAAATTTTAGTAAATTTTTACCGATAACCTTTACTGACGGTCGGACCACCGATTAAGCGTTCGTTAACGATAAGTTATGGAAGGATTGAGTTTTACCACACTTGTTTTTTTTTATGTTGCGGTACATTTTTAATATTACGAATATTTTGAAAAATACTGTTTCATATTTTTTGGATTTTTATATTAAATTGCTTTTTTTTCGATAAAAAATGTCGGGCAACAGTGATTTTGAATAACCGAAACGAATTTGATTACAAGTTTGTGTTTGACCAAATATTTTATTATTTCAACATGACATGGATGACACTGAATTTCGTTTTATTTTATTTTAATTATTTTATATAAATAAAATATAAGAAAACAAAATGATTAAAAAATGAATGAATAATTAATTGTAACTTGTACCTACATATGCATTAAGTTTTATAAATTTCATTTTAATGCCATAAATTAGGCATAAATGCTTGTGATATAAGTGAACAAAATCAGTTGAGGCGAGATTTGAAACCGCATCCACTGAATTGCTAATCCAGCGCGCTTGCTAAATAATAAAGGATTATCACCATTTTTGTAATTTTTGATATTGTTTGAAGTAAGCAAAAAAATTAAACACTCTGTTTATATATTGCAATGGCAGCACCGCTTTATCCATTACAATCCATTATGGTCCATTACAAATCTATTGAAAATCCATTGTAGTCTAATTAGACTGTAACTGTCAAATAAACGGACAGTTAAAATAGTTTTATAATACCGCCGATAGTAATATCTACTTAGGAACATCCATCCGTTAGTAAATCCTTAACATACTTACGAATATTTGGTCTTTCGTTTATAAGACCAGCCTTTAGTATATATAATATTTTTGTAAAAACCTTCGAAGGCTCAAATTAATGGAATTTCTTTGAAAAGCACCGTCTTCTGATTGCCCAACAGATGGCATTGCATTTATATATAGATATATACTCCTTGAAAGAATGAACACATTAAATATTTTCATCGGGAGATAATGAAAGTAGATAATTCGTCATGCCCTTTGAACTGCGCATTATTATTATTTCAATATTATTATTTTTGTATTTAAAATTCAAGTTATTGGTCTTTGGGTCGCATGATTGACCTCAAGGATTCATCCATACTATACACACGCACCCTTCAACAGTCTAAATCCAAAACCAATCTTATGTTCTATGATACTTAGGTGCTATTAACTTTTTTCTTCTTGGTTGTGCTGTTCATTCCTGAAGGTCTCGTCCATCTTGGAAAGCCACTGGTGTCTCTCAGATACAAATGTTCCAGACGCTTCTGTTCTCTGCCTTTTTAAGCGCCGAATTAATGAGAGACTTGTGTAATTTTTAATCTGGTCACTTCACATAAAAAGGGATCGACCCCGGGGTCACTACCCTTCATTTTTTTATTTTAATGCATTTTATTATTGGCAATAATAAAACAAATAAACATAAATAACAAATGAATATAACAAATATTTTAACAATAAAAAAGAGGAAGGCAATTGACTGGAAGTATGTGGGAAGAGGCTAAGCTGTCAAATAAAACCGTTTGAACTTTACTATCAACCACTTCTTTTCAGGCTCTCTTTTTTTTCCAAAATTGGTCCTAAAAAGTGTGGTCAATACACAGACCGATAATCTATATAGACATGACATAATGGATATTTCTTGGAACACACCGCGTGACTATGCCACCTGAATTTGGAGGCAATGAATAAAGTGTATATTTTCTGAATAGTTAGCAAAAAAATTGAAACAGTATCTTCTCAAAGGGATTTAAATTTCGAAAAGCATATACTGTTACTGCTTTCCACCTCACTCTGTGGACAAATCTCCTGGCCTATAGTCGTAGTTTATGTCAGATCTGTATATTTCTTAACTCTGTGGGTTAATTTATTTTAGATTTACGATTTTATACGTCGCTTTTTTGAGTAATTAAATTTAATATGTTTTTTTTTTTTTTTTTTAAATAAAAAAATGAATATGTCCTTGTTAAACAAGTACATATACATCTTCCTACGTTCCCTAAAATAAGCAAATAAATGCTTGTGCTATAGGTGAACGAAATCGGTCGAGGCAGGATTCGAACTCGCGACCACTGGATTACTAGCCCAGCGCGCTATCCGCTCTGCCATCGACCCATCTAGATCTTTTGTTTTTTTATTAATGATATAAATAAGAATTAATTACTACAAATAATAATAACACTCAATTATTATTATTACCATTATACACTTCCTCGAAAGAATCAGCAGATCGATGCGTAAATAGAATTGTAAATTATTTAATAGATCAAAATAACAATGCAACAAACGATCATAACAAGCTTTCAATTGGGAATAATTCGACCATCCAGGTACTTAAAATATCAAAGGATTTGGCTCTGAGGAGGTCTTTATACTACCTATCAACCCTAATTATTTCTGATTATCAACTTTTAAAAAAACACTTTTTATTTTTTTCATACTGACGGCGTTGACTATGTAGAATTCCATTATATAAATTAATTATTAAAAAAATACTGTTTTTTCTTCTATAATTTTATTTTTTCTCCTATCCAAGATGACCGTTTCACCTGGAAAAGGCCTTTTCAACTGTCTGTTTTCACCGGTTGAAAAGGCCTTTACCAGGCGAAACGATTGTCTTGGATAGGAGTAAAAATAAAATTGTATAAGGAAAAACAGTAAAACAGTGCATAAACTGAAGTCGAGGAATATACCCCGCAATATATATCTGATAGTTAAGAGTTACTTTGAAAATCGCCGCATAGTCCTGCCTGGGGGACAATTTCTACATACGCGACAGGTAAGCATTGGATGTCCTCAGGGTTCTGTTCTCGGTCCACTTCTCTGGAACATTCTTTTTGATGACTTGCTGGATCTTCCTCTCTCCAGTAATTGTACGATTCAAGCGTATGCCGATGATGCATACATCCTCGTCCGTGGTAATTCCCGTAGATTTATTGAGAATTCAGCTACTCAAGCTCTTTCCTTAGTTTCCGACTGGGGTGTAAAAAATAAACTTTGCTTCGCTCCTAATAAGACATATGGCTTGGTTTTCAAAGGCTTACTACGTAGA
Organism: Molanna angustata; assembly: GCA_963576475.1. Classification (NCBI taxonomy): domain Eukaryota; kingdom Metazoa; phylum Arthropoda; class Insecta; order Trichoptera; family Molannidae; genus Molanna; species Molanna angustata. The sequence continues at coordinate 38,339,284 of OY754968.1, read as the reverse complement.
CAGCCGTCTATTAAGTTCTCAGGAACAAATGTGAGTTTTCGGGACCAAATCACTTGCCTAGGAGTTGTTCTGGAAAGAGGACTAAATTTTAAAAACCATGCTCGATTGTGTGTCGACAAAGCTAAGTCTGCTTTTTTAAAAATCTCACACATCGCCAAGGCACACTGGGGTTTACAGTTTCAAGTATCCTGTCTTTTCTATAAGGCAGTTTACCTCGGCATTGCTTGCTGTGCAGCAGGATGTTGGTCTCACGCTTGTGAACTTCAACATATACGTAGAATTTTGCTCTCAGGCCAACGATTCGCTCTCATCGCTTTATCCAAAGCATATGGAACGAGTCCCACTGAAGCACTGCCAATTCTGACAGGCATGACTCCCCTTGATCTGGAACTTCAGCGTAGAGGGGCTGTTTTCAACCTTACGCGGGGCTGTTCTTCTATGATCGGAAATATTCCTCTCTTCCCTCCAGAGGGTCGAGTGTCACGTGGCTTTGTTGAAAGGACTGTAAACGAAAATTTGCAGAACATCTGGCAGACTCGCTGGACGGCCTGCTCAGTGGGAAGAATTACCTACTTATTTTTTCCCGACGTGAGGTATCGTCTTAAATCTCCCTGGGTTGTTCCAGACTTTTGGACTTCCCAATTTTTCACAGGACACGGAAACTTTAAAAGTTATCTTCACCGATTTAACATTGCCTCCTCTGCCTCATGTCATTTTTGTCAATACCCGGACCAAACTTCGGAACATATCCTTTGGGAATGTTGCCACCCAATGGTGTCCTCATATAGATCGGAGCTCCTCGTTGCTGTCCGTGGGCCTCTTCAAGGTCCCATTGGTCATGCGGATTTTGTGATCTCGAAGAAAAATTATAAAGCTTTTAAGGTTTTCTGTCATAGATATGGTGCCTTACTTTTAGAAGATTCCCGTTAAATTAATTATTTCCAGAGATCTTGGTCACTTCTCTGATGGTCTGCATGTAGGGGGATCTGAGGTCATTGACAGTCCACGGGTGTGAATTTTCTGTTCGCACTCGTTGATTGTTTCTTTTTGCACTATGGTGCCGAGATTGCTAATCTAGAGGGCTCCATGAGCTACTTTTCGTGCTATGCATTTTTTTTTGTCGTTCACTTAGCGTTCTGTGAAGGGGCCGATTACAGTCCCCATAGGCAGAGCGGGTGGTGGTGGGAGTAGCGAAAAAGGAAAAACAGTGTTGAAATATTTAATATTTAATTTTTTTAAAAAACCTTTAACGATTCTACGTGTAGGTATTCATTTTTATCGATTTTTATTATTATTTTTTTTAGATAAATCAAAAATTTCTAATATATACGGCTAAGTGATTTTGGAATAATGCCAGTGGCACATAATGAACGGTTATTATTATTATTTTTTGTGTTTGACCTATTTTTACTAATAATTTTTATGGTTGAGTATTTTTATTTATTAGAGTAACGTAATGGATCTCAGGTTCAAATCCTGCCTTGATCGATTTCATTCACCTTCATACATACATCTGTGGAGGGATTTTTGATTTATTTTATGGAAAGTACAATGAACATGTAGTATTTGTTGACATTGTCATGACTACAATAATAATTAAATATTGACAAAAAGTATGTGACACAACTGTATTTCACAAAATTGCAGATGCATGATTTTGAAAATTGACAGTCATATTATAATATAGCTTGTTAATCAGCAGTCACGTAATTCTTAATGCAACTGTAATAATTACAGGCTCTTTTCGATATCGATGCAATTTCTCAATTGAGTACTTTATATACTCGTGAAGTAGAAAATTTAACATCTCTTATTTTTTAAACAGAATAACTTCACGCATAGCTAAAGTTTTTTTTATTCCATTATGCTCAAACATTATGTACAAAGTAACTAAAAACTATGTCTCCGCCGGGAATCGAACCCGGTACCTTTCCAGATATCTAATCAAATGAGCCACGAAGGCCGACATAATATGATTAAAACACTGAAATTAACATTTAAACATTGGTAGATTAAATATGTTATAAATTTGTTTACAACGTTTACTTAAATTAACAATAAATAAGTGACTTAGATTATATATCTTATAAATTTGTTTACAATACCTACTTAAATTAACACGAATACGTAAACAGATTAAATGTGTTATAAATTTCTTTACAATAATTCAATAAACACTATAAGAAAATCTGAATAAATATGTTTAAAATACTTAAATTAACACTAAAATATAAGCAGAAATAAAATGTTATAAATTTGTTACAATACTTCAATTAACACTATAAGATAGGCATATCAAATATTTTTACAATACTCAAATTAATATTAAAACATAGGTAGATTGAATGTGTAACAAACTTGTTAAAACTACACAAATTAACACTAATAAGCAAATTAAATTTGATTCATTTTTTACATTTAAATTAACACCAAAACTTAGGCAGGTCAAAAATTTTTACAATATTCAAATAAACAGTAAAACATAGGTAGATTAAATATGTAACAAACTTGTTAGAACTACACAAATTAATATGAGATTTTAAATATGAGATTTTTTTACATCACTTAAAATAACACTACCATATAGGCAGATTAAATGGGTATATTATTTGTTTCCTCATGTAATGGTGGGAGCACGACAAATGAGCAATAATCCAAACATATTAAACGTGATATCAGGGTTGGTAATCGAATCCTGTTCGAGACATAATATAAAATAAATATACCATTAATATTAATGTGTGATCCAATATCTGTGACATCCGCCTCCACATTTTGTTGGTATGACACAAGGTAGATATATATTTTGTACGTCACAATGGCGGACCACAAATGAAGAAAATGCTGTTAATATAGTGGAAATTGAATAATTCGAACGTCATTAATTCGAAGTCATTGTTAATAAGTCATAAATCCGATTTTCGAGGTAATAATGCAGAAATGTTGTGTTTATCAATATTAAAGTGAATATATGACAGTGAAACAACAACACATGTGCTGTTTCTCTAGCGCTTATATAGATATTGTACTGAGAATTGAAGACGACATGAATATTGATATACAACATTTCTACATTAGTAACTCAAAAATCGGGTTTTTGACTAATGTCGTTGTTCTCGTAAACGAGCGATGTACGATTTTTACGACCTTTGAATTATGAATTAGATGAATAAAGAAAAATCTTTAAAAAATTCGTTTCATTTAATAAATTGGATATTCGAAAATTTTCACAATATTTATAAGAAGAATAGCTGCAATATATTAAACTTATTCAATAATTTTAGAATTTAACCTTATTTTGTTTGAAACTCTGGTTTGCACCTTGTTGAAAAAATAACGATTTGGTGTGTTCAATTTAACTAAAACTAAGCTGTTTTACCTGTCTTATAACTCTTAATTCTCTATTCTTTCTTTGTTGCTGTGATTATACATTTAATAATGTTACTTGTTTATCTTTCTGTTTCTGTTTTTTATTATAAATTTAATGTACCTACCACAACAACTAATTATGGCCTCAGGTCCTTTGGTTGGTTGGAAGAAATTGCCTTTGCGCAATAAACCTACCATTCTACATAAAATGATGAACATGAAGTAAGGAAAATCTATTTTAAAGGAGTACATTGATAATACCAATTTACGGATTTTTTAGTGGTCCCATCGACATCGAATTATCCAAGTTCCACTTTATTTCGATAACAATACACTTTTCACATAGGTAACATGATGATCGATTGTACACTCAACACTTTTTATTGAAGTCCTTGAAAAAACTGGTGCAGTTGATTATGACTAAAAGGATTATGTATAATGCATTATGTCTATCAATAATGGTTGCAAAAAATCTACATAGGTAAATAGGTACCTACTATGGATGTATGTATGTATCCGGAATGGGACACTTGACTGCGGCCACTTGGGTGCGGGACACTTGGCTGCGAGACACTTGGCTGCGGGGGACATTTGGCTGCGGGACACTTGGGTGCGACGGACACTTGGGTGCGAGCCCACTTGGTTGCGAGTACATTTGGTCGCGACGGACACTTGGTTGCGAGCCCACTTGGTCGCGAAATCAAAAATATTTTTTTCTGCTTAGGAATGAAATATTTCGTACTGATTTTTGTAATGCTCTTTATATTTATTTATTTATTTTTAATTAAAGAACCACTTACAGCTAAAAAGTTACTATACATCGTTGTTTCATCAAATAAGGGTAAGCTACTACAAAACTGGTCAGCCAATTACAAGTGCCACATCCTGCATTAAATATCGGCCTACAAATCTATAAGAAAAGGAATATCAAAAAAGAATCTATATGAAAATAAAAAGGTACAACAGAAACTATAATGTTTATTATTTTTATAAAATATACAGTTTTGATCTTCTCAGTAAATATATTTTTTGTAAATATATCAGTAAATATATTTATATCAGTAAATCAGTAAATATATATCAGTAAGTAAATATATTTTTATATTTTTTGTTTTGTCGCCTATACACAATATGTTAGAAGACTTAATTGTTTGATACTTAATCTCTAAACATACATACATACCATCATGCTGTTTTCATATTCCGGGTAGGAAAAAAGGGACTAAATTCCATACTATCCTATCTTGACATACACAATAATAATAAACACTTCCTTGCACCATGCGCAAGTGACGAGTTTATTGCCGTATGGCAATTTCTTCCAACTAACCAGTGTTTCCAGCCCAGAGAAGCAATATTTGCGTGAGAAATGAATTTAAATATATTTCTCCTCTACTGGGTATCGAACCCAGGACGCCCGCACAGAAACCGATCGGCTTACCAACAGTGCCACGGCGGTCGGCATACATACCTACATGTTTTGTGTAGAAAACAAAATATCTTAAAAAAATTCAATAATTTCGATTTATTGGTTTATAGTTTGGTACTTACTTATTCTTCAACTATACAAGTATACATACTATCGCTATCGACAGTTGGATCTCATGTGTTACATGCAACTAGTGTGTATGAAAAATTCTCATATTTTTATAGTGTAAAAAATATTTTGGCTTAATTACCTTGTTTTACTTTACAATTTCAAACATAAGTACAAATTGGAAGAAATTGCCACTAGGCAATAAGCCCGCCAGTGTACTAATTATAATTTCAAGAAGATTTAATAAATAATTTTTTTTTTCATATTTTTAATGTCTGTATATAGGTACCTACTTGTATATCAACTACTTATATGATAAAGAGCATTACAAAAATCAGCACGAAAAACTTCAGCCCTAGGCAGAAAAAAAATATTTTTGAATTCGCGACCAAGTGGGCTCACACCCAAGTGTCCGTCGCGACCAAATGGACTCGCAACCAAGTGGGCTCGCACCCAAGTGTCCGTCGCACCCAAGTGTCCCGCAGCCAAATGTCCGCCGCAGCCAAGTGTCTCGCAGCCAAGTGTCCCGCACCCAAGTGTCCCGCACCCAAGTGCCCGCAGTCAAGTGTCCTAGACCGGTATGTATCTACCTGATTGCAAATGGTGAAATATTTTAAGAGTTAGTCTGGAATAGATTTCTAAGAAAAAAGTTATGAAACCCTGTTCCTCTCTTTATATCAACGACGTATGGTATTTCGATATTTGTTTTGCAATACATCTCGCAACATATCAAAGTATACCAAAGTTGCCATTCATAAGCCAATCGTAGTACCAACCCTGACCTATGCAAGTAAAACCTGGACATGGCAGAAGTCGTACGAAAGCAGAATAAATGCAGTTGAAATGAGATCGCTATGAAGAATTTGTAATAGAAAGATTTATGAGAGAGTACGAAATGAAGACACAAGGAAAGATGAAAGGAGAGATGCAAGATGAAGAAAGATACAATTGACAAAATGAAAGTGTTTGGCCACTTGGGAAGAATGAATGAAGAACGTCTGACGAAGAAAATATACAAAGCTGACAGGAACGGAATAAGAGGTTGGGGGCCCGCAAGAAAAGAATGAAGGCTGTTGCTAATAGTTTTCCGTAGGTACTTAGTAAATATAAAAAAATTAACGCTTTATTACTTTATGCTATATGGTGGGTGGCACAGTTGGTTAGTTTTTTGGTTTCTGTGCGGGCGTCCTGGATTCAATCCCCAGCAGGAAAAAATATTTAAATTAATTTATCGCGCATTTCTTTCTTCTTTGGGCTGAAAACACTGGTTAGTTGGAAGAAATTGCCATATGGTAATAATCTCGCCACTTGCGAAGATTATTATTACTATTACGCTTCATACTATAACTGAAGGGTTAAAATAACAGTTTTTAACACTCTTGAAGACTGTTATTTCCGAAAGCCACAACTTTTCAGAGTTCTTAATATTATCCAACCATTGTTTCCTGCTGTGGTATCCTTTTACATAAAGAAAATCAGCCTTTATACTATGGCGTAATTCTGGCAGTCGTGACTCTTTGCTTATGTTTTTTTATATCAAAATATCAATCGGACGAATGTTTACCAACAACTATACATTGCAATTTATTGATAATTTTTATGAATATCTACTTCTTCCTCCTTCGCCTTATGACTGAAAATGGCTCATCACTCGGAAAATGGACCACCTCGATTGGAGATTCTGACCTTAGAATTTCATCGGAATCTGGTCGGTGAGCAGCCTCTGGATATTGTACCATCCCCAACTTCCATTAGGACAAGGTTACCTGGGTCCCTTCTGGCAATATGCCAAGATATTGAAGGAAGTGAACACATTAGATCTCCTAGCAATCTATGAAATTCGGAATCTTCTGTAAAGTATCAATTATCTTTTTCTATGATTCTTTGGCATAACTCTTATGTATATAGGTTCTTTATTTAGTTACGCTTTAATTGAAAAATCCATTTTATAAATAACACAGGCCAACAAAATTTAATTTTTTTTTTTGGTGCCTGAGATCTAAGAACTAAGTTTAGATATACGTAATGTGCTGATTTTAAAACTGGCAGCAGATTTTTTCTATCAGCTCTAGTTTTTGAGATAGAGACTGATTGAATTTAGTTCTAATAAAAGGCAAAAATAAATAAATCAACATCTCTTTAAAATTCAAAATAGAAATTTGGTACTTAAAACTAGGATCTAATCAGCCAAATATACCTGAAATTGTCCGTCAACAAATATTCAAATATTCCTAGAACTGAAATTTGGTGTACCAATGGTTTGGAGGGAACCACGTAACCATTATGATGACTGCTATTTTTGTCTCGTTAATATTAAAGGCATAAATAGGAACAATCGACATAAATGGACATATCCTGATCTAGATTCTGCAAGAAGACCTGTACCGCACTCTAATGAAATACCCGTTCCAACCTTCAGCAGTCTCCCTGAAATCCCGGAAGATGATTCAGAAACATCAAAGTCTGATGAAGTTCAAAGAATGCAATCAGAAAACGACAGTGAATTTGAAGCAGATTTAACAACTCCTCGGTGTTTTAATCAACAAGAACTGAACGATCTCATGAGAGACCTATTCTTTATCCAGGCACTAATGTAACATTTTATCGTAAGAGAGAAAAGGATCTGCTGCCTTTTTTCACTCAGGAAAACAAGCTGGTATTCTGTAACGATATAAAAGGAGTCTTAGAAAAAATGGGTTTACATATTATACTTCAGACGAGTGGCGCCTTTTCATTGACAGTTCAAAACGTAGTTTAAAATGTGTCCTTTTACATAACGGTAACAAATATGCCTCAATTCCTATTGGACATTTTACTACCATGAAAGGGGAGTATAAAACAATAGCACAAGTTTTGAAACAAATTAAATAGGAGAACATCAGTGGGCAATTTGTGTTGATTTGAAAATGGTGAACATTCTCCTTGGACAGTAAAGTGGATATACAAAATTCCCCTGTTTTGTATGTCTTTGGGACAGCAGAGCTAAAGATCAGCACTGGGTTAAGAGAAATTAGCCTTTAAGAGATACTATGATTCAAGGAAAACAAAACGTAGTGAATGAACCTTTGGTTACGAGAGAAAAAATCTTATTACCCCCCTTGCATATCAAGTTGGGGCTAATGAAGCAGTTTGTGAAAGCGTTAGATCGAGGTGGAAATTGTTTTTGGTATTTACGGTAAACTAAAAGCTGTTATATTTGATGGTCCTCAAATAAGGCAACTTATTGAAGATCCACAGTTTACCACATCAATGAATGAGACTGAATCTAACGCTTGGGGTTCATTTGTTCAAGTAGTTCAAAATATTCTAGGAAATCACAAATCAGACAATTACATAGAATTAGTGGAAACTATGCTTTCAAATTTTCATATACTCGGTTGTAACATGAGTATAAAACTTCACTACCTCCACAGCCACCTAGATCGCTTTCCAGAAAATTTAGGTGACTATAGTGAAGAACAGGGAGAAGGATTCCATCAGGATATTAAAACTATGGAAGATCGATATCAAGGACTATGGGATAGCCACATGATGGCCGACTACTGTTAGATCCTTCAGCGAGACTGCCCCAGTAAACTCCATGCTAGAAAGTCGTATAAACGAAAATTTGTAGGGGATAGTGACTAATATGAGTATGAATGTATGTTAATCTACTTTTTAAAATAAATATTTAATATATGTATTTTTTTTACTGGCAATACTCATAGTTATAACGTAATATACCTATATATAGAGGTTAAAAAACAGTAAATAATTCCTATTTTAAAAACTAGATCTGCACCAAAATGTTTGTTGGCCTGTGTAATCGTTGCAAATCATGAATCATGCACTTATAAATATTTTAAACCGAAATTATCATTTACTTCCTAGATAATTATACATAATATTTTCATAATTTCTTTATTAAGAATGATTAAGTTACCGACGCATATTGAGTAATTTGTAAAAAACTTTTTGTTTGTATTCATTAAGCTAACCAAAATAAAATTTTAAAATATGTAGTTCACGAGGAAAACGTATATCATATAATTACATATAGGTACATAATGTATTCTTATTGACTTACCAAATTACGTTAATTGATAGCGATTTCGAGAAGATTTTCATTTATTTAAATACCGATATAAATTACGCGAAATTTCGGCATAACTACCTACCAATATTTGCTTGAGAACCGATAAATAATTGTTGAATTTTAAATTTGGCATAAGGTACGATGATACGTGAACTTACCGACTCATACAGTATGAAGAGAATAGTTGGATTAAGGACCGATTTGCAAAAAAAAATAAGAGAACTTTTTGTATAATATTTTACTAAAAAACACGATGCAAAACTTCAATCACATCTTATAGTCTACCTAATCTGGATATTTCAACCGATGCTGCAAGCGATTTTCAGATAACTTATAAATTCTATACTACAATAAAACATTGATTGATGTTTTGCTTCATGTTTTGCGTAGGTAGGTATTGTGTTTTACATTTTCAAAATAACAAAATTTTTTTATATTTTAATTATCAGCATCAATAAAATGGAGGGCTTCTTAGTTTGGCCCATTTAGTATATGACCAAGATGTGGGTGGATGTTTCAGAGTTTGAAGAACTTTCTGCTGCTGTCTTGTCAGAACCTCTACGTTGGACACAGAATAAATTTTCAGTGAAAAAGCTGTATTTATTATATTCTATATAATATGAGATTGTGGAGTTTCACCATGTATTATAATCCAACTGTCGATTCTTTCAAGAGGATTGAATTCTCTTAAGGAATCGACAGTATTAAGTCAAGACGCGGGTATGAAGGAACATTTTGTCTAGTGTAGTGGAATTTTTGCAAGCCAAAAACACCAATTTAGAGGCTTTGTAGCATATATGATTAATTCAGAATTTAAAGTAGAACATTTTGTGTCTTTTTTGTATGTCTGTGTGTTTGTGTATCTGTGTGTATGTGTGTGTCCGTCCCCCTCATATAACTTTTGATCCGCTCAATTCACAGAGCCCAAAATTTCAGAATATATAGATAGTTACAGGCCTTCAAAACTTTTATACTCAAAATTTTGAATTTTCGTTTCAGTCAGAAAATATCAACTTTTGAATTTTTACTTTATTTTTTAACCATATAAGCTAGAACCCTGTAAGTTGGACAAATATAGACAAATAGAAAATCTCAAATTTATTTTTTTTATTTAAAAACATTTTTTATGATATATTTATGTGTTTAACTCATGTGTTACATGCAACTAGTATGTACCTCTCTCATTAGCTTTTATCCCACATGGTGGTGGGGTCAGCTTTCCTTACTGCGCTCCTCCACTTCGTTCTATCCTGAGAATCGCCCTCGGACACAATAGGTACATACATACATGTACCTAATATATAAATGTTGTTGAATAAAAATAATGAGTTCTGAGGCCACCTCAATCATCACATATTGTCTCTATATACGGGTGTTACACTTATTTTTAACGGCGTTAACGGAAATTCAAAACAAAAATAATATGCGCTTTCGGCCGTTATTTAAGACAACTTAAGGCTGTATCACAAGTGGAGTCGATTAATAACGATGTCAAACGAAGATGTCGATTACATATTGAGATAATATAGTCAGGGATCAATTTTATTAAGTATCTACCCACAGATTTTACTCGGATCGAAATGTCACCACTCGCAATTCGGTAGGTATATCTCGGCGACAATTTGCAATAATAAAAATATGAAGGGCCCGTAATTTTGAATTTTATTTAATACCAACATTACTTATTATTGATTTCGTTGCCAAGAACACAATCAATCATCGTTTTTGAACCTACACATAAATAAACCCGACCTCTTGAGTAGCCAGTTTATTAAATTAATCCTACGCTGCAATTATAATTGATTCTCAAGAAATTACATGATTGGTTCGACGCAATAAATATATTTATTCATCATGAGGTTCCCTACCCATTATGAATATTGCACGTTTTAGGCGAGACGAGAGTAGAGTGTGTGGATCATAGAATAATAAAAGTATAAAATACTCTTTGGCCTTCAGTAAACGCGACTGCTTTATGTTGACTAATTTGGTCAACATTTTGCTACGAGCATTCAGTAATCATTTGGCCGTCTGCGTGATACGTTCTCCAAATAGGGAATTCTTTAACTGCTTGCAAAATTATTTAAGCAGTCATAACGAGTAGTACTATACGAACAATGTCTACCAGCAGAGTCATACATATATTGACACGAGCCGGCCAATAAAACGGCTTCACTTTTTCAGCGAGGTATTGTATGGGAATGAGTAGGTATTCTATAGTTTTATTATTATTCTATGGTGTGGATACACGCTCGTGTATCGCTTTATTTGATAAAGTCATGCACATCCGCACACCTGTCGCTGGTTATGCCGTGATGTAATGAATGAATGAATTATCACAGAAAATAAATTGTTAAATTGATTATTTTTCTACATAAAATAAAAATAATAAACACTTCCTTGCACCCTGCGCAAGTGGTGACTTTTTTGCACATCCGCACACCTGTCGCTGGTTATGCCGTGATGTAATGAATGAATGAATTATCACAGAAAATAAATTGTTAAATTGATTATTTTTCTACATAAAATAAAAATAATAAACACTTCCTTGCACCCTGCGCAAGTGGTGACTTTTTATGCCAAATGGTAATTTTTTCCAACTAACCAGTGTTTTACACCCCAGAGAGGCAATATTTGCGAGAGATATAAATTTAAATAAATTTCTCCCGTGCTGGGAATCGAAAACAGGACCCCCCCACAGAAGCCAAACGGCTTACCAACTGTGTCACCGCACGCGGTGATAATGTTTTTTTGCTTTTGACAGGCCGACCGTTTTAACTGACTAGGCCCTCAACTACTGATCGGTCGTCCCTTCAAAAGAAAAAAACTATTTGTAAACAACTGTCAATTCGTTTTATTTAAAAAAAAACGTAAAATGGAGTAAGAACACTATGAATACCGTCAATATTGACAATATAAAAACACAAAAATACACATTAGAAGGATCAGCAGTTGATTATAATAAAAAAAACAGGTTAGTAATGGTTAGGGTATGTATTTAGTTAGTACAAAATAGCCTAAACATTGTTAATGTATTTTTCTGTATTATAGTTATTGATTTCTGTTTCACACTTTTTCAACAAAATAATTTTAATATATTCAATTTGTCGACAGACAATTCTTGGTGTAACACAATGACAGCATAGAATTGAACACAAGTTAGTGATGATCTTGGTGTAACACAATGACAGCATAGAATTGAACACAAGTTAGTGATGATCTTGGTGTAACACAATTACAGCATAGAATTGAACACAAGTTAGTGATGATCTTTGATAAAACGATACCAAGGATTGCCTTTAATAAATGAAGAGTGAAAATTATTTTAATAAGTTGCCAATTATTGGTACCTGCTGTACTTATATAGAAAAAAATAGCCTTTTAAGTATGTACTTACACAGTTTTTTTATATGACGTAAATCTGGCGGTCACGAGTTCTTTGTTCTTCTATCTCGTTTCAGAATAGAAAAATATGGCGTTCAGTTCTCTCTGACAAAACCATTAGGGGCATGACGTGATGGTATGTATGTGCAATAGGTACTAATATTATTATTTCAACGTTAAACAATCATCTTGTTCATCGGCGTATTTTACACCTAACAATACAATTAATATAAGTTTTTCTCTCAACTCTTGTTGATATTTAGAAGTATTTTGCAATAATCGAGTTATGCTTTTCGTGGTTATATCAACACAGGGCCGCTATATAATATTTTTTTTTTGTAATTTTGACTGTTATATTTTAATCTTTTTTTACTATTCATAATGAAAGGATTCCCTCAAAGAATAGTAGATCAATGCATAATAAAATAAGTAGATCAATGCATAAATTGTAGATATGTTATTTTGTTAAAAGATCAAAATAAAATAAAGCAAAAGCAATGATCACGCTTCGATTCGAAATTATTCACCAACTATGTACCAACGGAATTATGTACAAACTTCTTCTTTTTCTTCTTCGTTTAGTAGACGTAGTTGGTCTATTCTTCAGAAACTATGCCTCCTGGGATAACGAAGTCCAGCTATCCTTCCATCTCTTGGGTGGTCTTCCGGGTAGGCGGCGGCCAGAAGGGATTTCATTCGTCGCTATATATGCAAGTCTATCACTGTCCATCCTGGCTACATGGTCCCTCCAATGCCTTCTTCTGGATCTACTCCAATGCCTTCTTCTGGATCTACTTCAATGCCTTCTTCTGGATCTACTCCAATGCCTTCTTCTGGATCTACTTCAATGCCTTCTTCTGGATCTACTCCAATGCCTTCTTCTGGATCTACTCCAATGCCTTCTTCTGGATCTACTCCAATGCCTTCTTCTGGATGTCCTCTAATCCACATGTACATGTTATATTTACAAACTCAACATATCAAAATATTTGATTCTGAGGTCCCTATACAATCCATGAACCCTGTCAATTCCTGAATAATAATATTTAAAATATTTAATGATCCAAAAAGGATAAAATATGAAAACCCAATTGTGAAATATTTAATATAGGTAGGTACTTAGGTATATAAAAAAATGTTGTATTTTTATATATATTTTCTGTTCATTATTATGAACTTTGATTTTTCTATTTTTTTGTAATTGTTATAGATTTTTTATTAAAGCATCATAATTTTTTGGTTAGCACTGGATAAAACATAACTAATAATTTATTTAAACAGGAATATTGTAAGTGACCCGTTTCAAAACAGGTTTTCTTATTGAAACGAGGAATGAAAAATTTATGTGTTTTTGAATAATAAGCTTCGGTTTACAGGCACTGAAACTAAAAGAAACTAATTAAAAAATATATAAATATTTTTACGATATATCAAAAATTTATAAATAAGATTACTAAAATTTTAACTAGCATTTACTTAAATGCGCACTGAATATTATTATTGAAATTATTATATTTTCATTTGTGCATCACGAGAATTTCAAAGTCAATAATATAATACCCGTATCTGAAGGAAGAAAGAGATGGCTCACCGACCCGATAGAGGAATTTGTTAAGTCCGCTACAGGATCTGTAATCGCCTTCGATCTGCCCGTTTTCATCAAGGACCATTCTTCGAGTCTTCTTCTTTTTTCTTTTTCCTGCCCCTCTATCCCGGTTTATCCACGGTCGGGCCTCCTTGTACGTAAGCGTCAGGATCTTCTTTCCTTGGTTTTCACAACGGGAACACTCTGAGCCGCCAGCTCCTTCTCATATCACTCAATTCTGCACTTCGTCCCGTCAAGCTTCCCAAATTCCCAAGTCTAATAATGTTATTGTCAGGTTTAGATTTTATTTGCAAACTCGCTTGGGGGACGCCCTAGTTTTAAGACAATTTTCTTTCACAACTGTTGCATCTTCGCTTAAGGGAGACGCCCTAGCCTTTATATTTTTTATTTATTTTATTGTTTCTGTCCGTACAAGGAGATTTTTGTTTGGCAAATATTTTACGGCCGGCTGCCACCTGACTCCAAGGCCTTCACCTTCTCAAGATGTGGGCGCCGCCGTTGACTTTGAAGATTCTTCCGCCGCCATCCCTACTGTGAGCTCCAGCCCAAACTCACAGCGCTGTCCTGACCTCTACTCCACATAATTTAGAGAAGCCCAAAGACAGGGGTTTTATAAGGAGTGTCCATCTCCTACCTGTTGGTCCGCGGGAGCTATTTTATTTTCACTTCTACCCTTCTCATGCTCAAGAGAGAATTCGACGGGCATTCCCCTATCCGCGACCTGGGGACGCGCTCTCTAGAGGACAGGCTCCCCATTCTTCGAGTGATTGATTTTATCCGCAATCCTCAGTCGTAGGTTCAAGAAGAAAGAAAATGTATTATATCTTTCCAATAAACAATAAAACACGCAGTACCGCGCCATTTTATTGTCACACTAACACTAGCGTATACCGGGCTAATTCAACCTTGCAAAGACTGCATAGTTTGGGGAACCAGTATGCACAATACACAGATATATTTAATGACTCGATCGGTATCTATAGAAGTTGCCTATACACTGCACTTGTTAATGAGTCCAAACATTAGATTATTTTGTCGGTTTTTAAACTACTTTTCACATTTCTTTTTTCCTGTATTAATTTTTGCATGTATGTTTACTTTTTTTCATATTTTTAACATGTTCTTCATTGTTTATTTACATATTTTTGCATGCTTTTTGTTTATTTTTTTGCATATTTTTTTTTACATGTTTTATACATGTTTTTCACATATTTTTTTTTTTTTTTACATATTTTTTACATGATTTTTGTTTAGTTTTTTCATGTTTTTTGTTTATTTTTTTTAACGTGTTTTTGCATTGTTTTTTACATATATATATATATATATATATATATATATATATATATATATATATATATATATATATATATATATATATATATATATATATATATATATATATATATATATATATATATATATATATATATATATATATATATATATATATATATATATATATATATATATATATATATATATATATATATATATATATATATATATATATATATATATATATATATATATATATATATATATATATATATATATATATATATATATATATATATATATATATATATATATATATATATATATATATATATATATATATATATATATATATATATATATATATATATATATATATATATATATATATATATATATATAAATATATATATATATATATATATATATATATATATATATATATATATATATATATATATATATATATATATTTTTTGTTTGCGTTTTTTGTTTATTTTTTACATATTTGTTACATGATTTTCATTATTTTTTACATGTTTTTTGTTTATTTTTTTACATATTTTTACATGTTTTTTGTTTATTTTTTTTTTTTACATATTTTTGAATGTTTCTCGCATGTTTTTTTTTTTACATATTTTTTTTAAATGTTTTTCATTATTTTTTACATATTTTTTTTTTTAAATGTTTTTCATTATTTTTTACATATTTTTACATGTTTTCACCTTTTTTATATTGTTATTCATTTTTTATTTTCGTTTTGTATATTTGTTTGTTTTTATTTGTTTTTTTTTAAATTCTGTTGTTTTTAATATATTATGTATACATGTATGTGTAAAAGGTTATCAAACCGTAAATTGAAATAAAATAAAATAAAATAAAATAAATGGAGCATTTTCAAAACATTTATTTGCCCAACAAATTATGAACGTTTGACTATTGATTTGCTCGTTGACTTTTTGAATGCCGTCCCTGCACTGCACTGATACAACCAGGAAGAGAAAGAATACGTCTTGTATTTGTGAAGGTAGGTACAATGTAATGGTTTAAGTTATATATATTATTATTGTGTTGGTAATGTCCATGTTTTTGTACACTGTACATACATATTCTGTGTTGTCTGACGGTGCAATGCACATCCTAATCAGGGGATCTGAGCATGCGCAACGTGCTCGACCGATTTCACTACTTTACCTGTGATTCACACCACAAATTGTGATGATCTTCGTGGACCAATGGCTTGGGAGATTAACTCTTTTCTCTAGGGAGGTAGGTTCGATTCAACTATCGCTATAAAACGTTGTTACGAGATTATTTATTTAGGCAATAACAAAATGTAACGGTCCACGTGATGTGTCACTCTTTGCTTCTGTGAAGACTTATAAAAATAATAAAAATTTATTCATCGACATACTGTACTTTACAAACATATGGAAAAAAATAACAAAAGTAGTAATAAACTAATAGCAAAGTAATAACAAAAATAAAAGTAAAAGTAATAAGAAAAATTAATAAGAACAAAAAAATGCAACAACAAAGTAAAATACAATGATCAAAAGTTCCCATTTGGATACATTATGTGATATGTTTTTTAGTGCGAAACCTGGATGATTCATCCATTGCCTGTATTTTTTTTCGTTGCAGCCCTTCTAGAAAAGAAATAAGAAAAGATAACGTATGGAAGTGACAGATGCCAGTCACGTGACAACTGTCACTTCTATACATTGAGTTATCTTTTCTTTTTTTTCTTTTCTTGAGCTAAATGACACGTTGTCTAGGGAGGCAGTACAGCTGATTCCTCCATCGTGCAGCACAGCACCCACAATGATCGTGTAGCATTATTTTTCATGACCACCACTTTTATCGACCATGCTTTACATTTCATGTCTTTATATTCTAACACCCTACAAAGAAGGTCCTCCGATTCTATCCTCCCCAGATGCATTAGCCATTTGGTAAGTATGCTCCGCAATTGGTGTGTGTTATTGGGTTATATTTTTTTTTCTTTCATGTAGTTGGTAAGTTTGTTGTACAGTTTTGGTCCAGGGAAAGTGTAGTGTCTTTGATTAAAGATAGTTTTAATATTGGGACTATAAGATTTAGAATTGTTCGTGTAACCTGTGTGAAAAAAAAATGTAAGTAATTTTAAAATATAAATCTGCCTGACGTAATATACATAATATTCCTTAAAAAGTTGGTCAGATGGGTTTCTTCTTTGACGTTTTTATATTATTCTAATAAGTGCCTTTTGGGCTCTCTTTACTGGTTCCATCAGAGTTCTTGCCGCCCCTCCCCATCCCAGTCATATGCTATGATTAAGTGGCAGAAAACAAAGTAAACATTGCGGAGTAGGATTGCTTCTCATTTTGATGCTTAGTTTATTCTCCCACAATTACTAGTGTGTACTGACAATTAACCAATGTTTCAAGCCTAGATTATACTAAATTAATTTCTCCTCAGCTGGGAAACAAACCAAGGAAGCCGATTATTTATCCAGTATAAAAATTACACTCATACCTACCTACTTTCAAAACAAAACCCTTTCATGATATTGTTCATATTATTATTATCTTTTGTACTAAAGAATATAGTAGGTACTTGGTGAAAGACAAAAGTCCAAACCATTCTATGGTGGGCTAGAGCCTCAGGCATTATTCAATCTCTATCATCTGACGGTACCAATATGCATACATACATACATACATATAGGTACACCTCTTCACTATTCAATCAGGGGTAGTTAAAATCATAAACAAATGTTTTAGTCAGCTATATTTATTCATTAAAAAAACAATAGATAGTAAATTTAGTTGGGTCGATGGCAGAGCGGTTAGCGCGCTGGGTTAGTAATCCAGTTTTTTTTAACATGTCCACGTAGGGGACACCAGGTATTAGGATTTGAGTCCATTTTACTCTTCCGAAGAAGCGCACTACGTAGCGTTGGGAGGGGTTTGCAATCTAGAAAAGAGTTTATTAATTCGGATTTTAAAAAGACCCGGGTTGTACGAAGGTGGAAACACAGAATGCTGAAGATCGTTCCACAGTCGGGCTGCTGTATTAATAAAGGAGTTCGAGAAGCGACTTGTTCGTATATGTTGAAGGTCCACTGTGAATGGGTGTTGTGATTGAGTAAAGCGAGTGACTCTGTTGCGAGTGGGTGGAGGAGGGACCAAAGATGCAAGTTCTTCTGAGCAATTCCCGTGTTAGTATCTATAGAATAAACTTAAAATACCGACTCTGCGTCTGTGTTCCAGTGGTCGCGAGTTCGAATCCTAACTCGACCGATCTCGTTCACCTATAGCACAAGCATTTATGCTTAGTTTAGGGAATGTAGGAAGATGTATATGTACTTGTTTAACAAGAACATATTCATTTCATTAAAAAAAAAACACAATACTACAAGTTTTAATGTGATAAATTGTTATTTTTGAATGACTCAGTCACAATCTAAAATAAGTAGGTATATAAATCCTAAACTAATTATATTGTCATATATATAGAAATTTATGAACTACACAATTCATATACCTATTAAAAATACGAAAACTTAAAAAATAAACTAAACCTAACAATCCTAACAAAGTCATTAGTCAACGCAAAATTTACTAAGTAACATGTATTAAAAGAACATAGAAATTTATGTAGGTATAATTTATTGAAAATAATTTTTAAAACGAGTGAGTAAATTTCATACATAAAACATACCTAATTATACACTACAAATTACATAGATAAATATCATTACCCACTAAATTACAAACATAAAATTCATTTTTCTTTCTTCGAAGGTTTATAGTAGGATATAATATTTTTATGTCCATTTTTTTGTATGTACCTACACATAATTAGATCGAGTCGAGTTTATAGCTTGGGCTGTATAGTTGAAATGAAATTTCATTGTGTTTAATTTATTTGGATGGGTGGTGGCAGAGCTGTTAGTGCACAAGATTAGTAATCGAGTGGTCACGAGATTGAATCCTGCCACGAACGATTTTAACGTAACTTCATAGATGGCAGTAGTAATAATGTCATATTTTCAGGTGAGTTTTTAAATATTATTCAAATGTATAGAGCTTTAGGGAACTAAATAAGAAGGCATAATTGATGTACGTTGTGCAAGCGTATAAAGTAAATCACATTTTCCTTGAGTTCCTGGTTCTTCTATAATATCCCAACCTCGTCTCTATTGAGATGTTAAAATTTTGTCAATAAAAATATAGCACAAGCATTTATGCTTTATTTTGTATGAAGATGTATATGTAGGTACTTGATTCAAGGACAAATTCATTCTTTTAAAAGAATATTGAAAATACCAATATTCAATTTGGTAATTTATTTTAAAACCTTTACATTATATTTTCATTTGGCTCTTCTGTAAATGCTGTAAGCTTTTATTACTTTGATTTTTGCATTGATCATACGAAATTCACTTATTTATTTCTATAATTAGGTACTTATAGACAAGTCATATACTTTTAATAACACTTTTCACTGCTGGAAATCGAAACTTGCCTGCCAAGTAGTCAGGAAGGAAAACCACTATACCACCTTGGATATCCTAAGATGCCTGAACGGCAGTCAAAAGAGAATAACCACTGTACGATGGCCGACAATGAATTGGGAATATTGCAATCGAAAGGTGTATGTATATTATTATATCGTGCAGTAAGTATAGTTAATATATATTTATAAAATAATAAAATATTCATTTCACCACCATTCTTGCAAGAGTGGTACCCGCCCACGTTTCAATAGCACAATTGATAGGTAATAGATACATTCAATTATGATTGTATTATATTACTGCTCAGCTGGTTCATTCTATCAGGTAATTTCAACCATTGCATCCGTAATCATTTTGTTACAGAAGAAAAGCACGCCAATCGAAATGGTTATATGCATATATATGTGCCTTATATAGGTACCTACTACCTTATAGTCAATTGTTAACCGGAGAGAAAATTTATAGAGATTTGATATTTTTAATCAATTGTAGACTATATCTTCGTACTTATCCTGTTTTTTCATTTTGTGATTTGGTTACATAACGGGAATAAAATTCATACTTTGGTTACATAACATAGACTTGACTCATTGACTCAGACTAGTCTTGAAACTTTTTGTCGCTTACACTGGCTACCTGCGTTTTTAGCCAAACCTTTGTCATCATCAATAAAAGTTTATGTATTTATGACTGTACTGTTTGGCTGTATGCACAAAACTATAGTTTAGTTAATTTTAACATGATTTTTCTACTATGCAGCACCTACACTGATTTTTTTTACAAAAAAAAGTGTTGGTGCTGCATATTTCAAAGAAATATCTTCTGAAATAATCTTCTATTATGATGCTTATTAACAGCTATACATAATATGGACTGGATGAAGTGAGTTAAAGTCAATTTCACAATTGCAAATATTGGACAATGTACACTGTACACACAACGTGTGATTTTGTGATGGGAAATTTACTGTGAATCAAAACGGAAATCCTCATATCAAATATTCAAATGAATCATAATTTACGAATACATATTTATATTTCAATATATTGTAATATAAGATAGAATAATATATCACAAACAATGGAGAGTACCTGGAATAATATATAATAACAATGTTGAAGCGTCTAAACTAATCTTATCTTTAATTCAATTGAACCGTTCTATCATATCCGGGCATTCAATTTATTAACATCGAAAGAAAATCGATGAGTTTATTGTAATAACTTTTAGAGGAAATGCTCTGCTTTAGGTAATTTAAAATATAAGTAAATCATTTCTTGTTATACGTAACACGTATTGTATATTATAACAAATGTTTTGTTTAATCAATTTATACAATTACACATTAATCAGTTATTACTTCGTTTGAAAATTAAAATCTATGCCAGTACAGTACAATTGGTTTCGTATAGCTATAATTTTTAGTTCTTTATTACGTCCAATTCAGTAACTTTTTAAACTAAAATAGGAAAAAGTTCTAAAATTTTAGAATTAAAGTTATTTGAACGTAATTTCGTATTCTGTAACTGTGGTTGTTCCTAAAACATGTACAAAATTACCGCCGAAGATAATAGTTTTAACTCAAATTGCCTATGGCGGAGACTACGCATGCGTACTGCGCACTGTTCGGGTATGTTTATTTATGTCATGTCACCTAACCTAAGATTTCAATTGATCTGCACTAATATGTATTCTGTTTTTTTTTTTCAACATATCGCAACACGTGTAAATTATCCATTAATATTTTTTTCCATACACAACTGATGCATTAAACTTAACTTAGATATCCCGAACAGCTGTGAAAATAACTAGTAGGTACGCTTCCAATTAGGTGTGAACTAAAATTAGGAACGATTCGACAGTTGATTAGACTAAAAAATATAATTATAGAATAGAGAATTTAACTAATTCGTGACCAAAGACCTTATATACTAAAGTATTATAAGGTCTTTGTTCGTGACTTACTTGGAATTCCTATTTCATGACTTAGTGGAATATGAATGCACCTATTTTAGCAGGAACGTTCTTAAACGCTCTTAAAAAATTGCGAATTTTTATCAGCATGGAAAAGTTTTCAATTATTAATATTTCAATATATTGCAAATATAAATATGCAAAGAATATAAATATTTATAAATACTTTTCTTTCAATCAATATTAATCTTCCTCGTTTATAAATATTAATCTTCCTCGTGTATCATCCAGAGGAAGACCAAAGAACACCTAGATAAACAGTTGTTCCAAGATCCTACAAAGAAATGGGTTGCATGAAAGCGATACCCAGAGTAAACAGAGCCTGAGGACGAGAAGAGTTGACTCCTAAAGCCAATATAGGCAGTTAATCGGGAGAGTGCCAAGGAGATGAGAAGAATTGCAAAAATGGGTTTTATAAAATTTAATACTGTGCGTTGAGGTCTATAGTATCGATAAAAATAGCATTACATGTAGTGTATATACATACAAACCTGTACGCAGCAGCGTATCTTATGTGGTTGACATATATAAAAATAATCTTAACACATATCTGTCATCGGTAAAGAAAATCAAGAGGTAGAAATTGATAGAAGAAGAAGTCTTAGCATGGGCCGCCTTTTGTAAACCGTCTTACATCCTCGAGTCTCTGAAGTACTCATTAAAAAAAGTCTTTGACGTTTGCGTTCTCCCGATGCTGACGTATGGCTGTGAAACTCTTGGGTTTACAAACAGAATGCTACATAATTTAGCAGTAACACAAAGAGCTATGGAAAGGAGTATGCTGGGTATTTCGTTTAAAGATTGAAAAACTAACTTAAGAGAGAAAATCAAAATAACCGACGGTCTTCAAAAAAAGTTGCCAAGCAGAAGTGGAGCTTGGCAGGGCATGTCGCCCGGACCACAGATTCCAGATTGACTAAAAAAGTGCTAGAATGGCGACCTAGAACGAGCAAAAGAAGTCCTCAAACATGATAGTCTGATGATATTAGACGAGTGGCTGGAGGCGGATGGATACGGTCTCTCCAAAATAGGGAGCTGTAGAGGTCTCTGGGGGAGGCCTGTGTCCATTACTGAACGAAGGAGGGCTGAATAAAAAGGCGATATCTATCATTGAAAAAATTATCGCTGTTCTTTTTTTTTTTTTTAAAGAATGCATATGTCCTATGAAGACTGACTGTCTTTCGAGGTGAATTTGTGGAAGTCCTGCATAAATTGTATTGGAATAATGTAGCCGAAACACTATGAATGCTTTTATCAATAAATGTACATATAACCTATTTCCTATACCTATTCCAAATTCATCTCTATTGAGATGTTAAAAATTTGACATAAAATGGCATTGACTCCCGACAGGGAAAAATACAATGTTTGCGTAAATGCAACTATGAAAATATTCGATTTACATACATATTAGTACAAGCCAGCAAAAAAGAACTTATAATTCAGGCGCGGTTCGGGTTTGACATCTGTGCGAAAGTATTGTTACCTCATGTATAGGGACTGTTGCTTTCATTGTTTACAAACCAATATCTCAATAGATGGCGTTTCAAAAAAGTTTCTTCATCACTTCATAGATGGCGATGGTGTTTTGAAATTTCAAAACTTAGATTGATAGGGAACGAAGGCATAAAAATATATAACCAAGTTTTTCTTTTTGAACATTGGTAGAATACTAGTTTCGTTCAACCAGCGAAATATTTTCCTCCTCCAAATATGTACCATTCATTTATTCTACCCCTTCTCCTGCTTTTCACCTAGATTTTTCTTTTCAAAATCAATACATATGTAGGTACTAGTGTAAAGTTAAAATTGATTAATGCTTTATGACAGTCTGTGTATGGAATATACAAGGAAATAGAATCTGTGGTTTTGTTAAGGTCGAATTGGTAACCTCAAGCACTAAATGAGCACGATACACGCCCGGAGATCATAGATCAAAACAAGGATATTGTCAAATGGAGATTAAATCATTAGGTATTTATCGAAAATCCCTTCTTGCCAACTGTTAGTTAGAATTCGATCAGAGAATATTCATTGTTCAAGTGCCTTGTTTTCATTTTCCATCATTGCTATGTAATATTTTATTTATTTTTTGAAGCGAATTTTTACAACCAAGTTCTTTGCAAGCATCAGGCATGATGACTAATTTTGAAAAACTAGGAGAACACTACCGCTATCATAAAAATATAAAATTCAAACATTGAACATTATATGAAATAAATAAAATCTGTTGTTTCCAGAGCGCGGAGACTCTCGTGAGGCTGTACTTGTACAAAAGCTTTCTTGACAATGCTCTTTCATCATCAGCAATGGCGCTACAGCCCGGTGTGGGCCTTGGCCTTCTCAAGAAACTGCCTCCATCCCGCCCTGTCGACAGCAAGTCTCCTCCAATTTGTCTGTCCGATCGCTCTTCTATAGCCCTCGATGTCGTCCAGCCATCTCATCCATCATCCATCTCAGCCATCGTGTTTTATCTATTTCAATTTTTTTATTGCATATACCTACTTATTAAATATTTTTTTCATATCTTTGGTAACCCAGGGAGTAGGTGATTTATTTATTTTTCTTTTTAAAATAAAATGAATATGTCCTTGTTGAACAAGTAGGTACATATACATCTTCCTACTTTCCCTAAATTAAGCATAAATACTTGTGCTAGGTGAACGAAATCGGTCAAGGCAGGATTTGAACTCGCGACCACTGAATTACTAGCCCAGTGCGCTAACCGCTTTACCATCGACCGACTTGTGCATTTATATTGAGTTTTACGGCTGTTCAGAATTGAAAAATAAAAAAAAAGCGTAATCCCTTAAATTCAAATAGCAAAATAAATAAACAATTAATTTGTATATGTTATACTTTTATTTATTATTTTTTATTCATCCATAAGAAGGTACCCATGAATAAAAAAATATTGTTTCATGCATAAGAAGGTAATTTAGTGTACATTTTTGTGTACATCCGTATACCCAGGGTATGCAAGGGCCTTAAACAAATTTCTCTTCTGCTGGGGATCGAACACCAAGTGTGCCACGTTGGTCGACATATTTTATGATATCTAACTTTGTAATCTGTTTGATTAAAATAATTTGCCTAATGAAATAAAATATAATTCTATAGTGTAATGTACCTGAACAAAAATTAATAAATGTGTATCAAACATAAATAGGAACTACTATGTATGTATATACAAGGGTCAGTCGATGATTGTTTTAATGATGGTATAATTCTTGGATTGTTGATAGGTTCTCACCTAACTGATCTCAATTTAGAAAGCTTCCATCTAATGACTTCACGTTGGTCTTTAATAAACTATTGAGAATTCAATTATAGAGCCTTCTGCCCATCACGCTTCACTAACAGACAACACAAGACAAAACCGGTAATAATTTCGCTGCATTAATGCTGCACTAGGGGTGGTACCTTAGCCAAATAAAAAATAATATATTTTTAAAATGCACTGATGAGTAAGATGCACAATTCGAAAATTAAAACAAGTCTCACGCAACGTCCCTATTATTGGTATGAACAGAGAGAAACGAACGCCATACACTTCTATCTATCATAAATCTTTGCATACATGCTTATTTGATATTAATATTTTTATCAATTGCCTATTATGTACCTATATAATTTTCAAATATGGAATTACATTGTTATCGTGGTAGGTATTATAATATAAAAAAAAAACAATTTTGTTTATTTGTTGAATCTCACATGTATACGAGAGGTTTAAATTTTTTTTTTCCCAATTTTTATGAAATGAATGAAATTGATTGACACCAAAGATTGACATGGTTTTTAGTGTGTACAAAAGTAACCAAAATATTGATTCAATCCACTGTGTTTAAATAAAAACAATATTAATGCACCCTGCGCAAGTGGTAACTTTACTGCCATTTGGTAATTATTTCCAACTAACCAGTATTTTCAGCCTAGAGAAGCAAGAATTTCGAGCGAAATTATAATATTTTTTTTAATGTTAAAAACTGTCACTACATGATAAAACTCCTCATCACATAAAAATTATGATGGAAAAAAAATATTTTCTCGTTCTCGTTCTATTTAATTTTATTCCTAAACGCGACTCCCATTCACCGGTATCGCTCAATCCCGAGCATCATCAGAATGGTGAACAATCGTGGTGAAGACACTCTATTCAAAACGAGGATAGGTAGCAATAATGGA
This sequence comes from Molanna angustata, assembly GCA_963576475.1. Lineage (NCBI taxonomy): Eukaryota > Metazoa > Arthropoda > Insecta > Trichoptera > Molannidae > Molanna > Molanna angustata. The sequence goes on along the minus strand of OY754968.1, from coordinate 38,313,372 downwards.
TAAGTACCTAAGGGGTAATACTAAGAAAAACAGAAAACCCAAAACCGCGTTTGCGAACAATATTAAATAGAACAAAAAATATAAATACCTACTAAATTTTGAATGAATTTCTGCTCTACTGGCGATCGAACCCAGGACGCGCAAACTGAAACCAAACGGCTTACCAACAGCGCGGCGGTCGGCTTTTGTCTTTGTTGTGTTTTAAATTATAAATGTTGGAAATAAATTTTGAAGAATAATTTTAATTATAAATAGATAGTTACATTGTACATTGTATGAAAATATACATTCAGTTCTTGTTATTAATATAATGACAAGGTATTAACTGAATATATGACGTATAATTTCTCCCAAATGTTTACACTCCCATAGATATTTCATATTCAAAAATATTTTTGATCTAATTCTCAAGCTTTCAGAATTCAGTAGTTCTAAATGTTTTGTCACTCAATCGAACAGTACTTTAATATCCGATAAGCATATTTTTTTTTATTTGCATTTACTTTTGCACTTTTCAATTATTATTATTTATTTTAAAAATTATTTATTACTAATACGACTAATAAATAATAAAAGTAATATATACCCGGCCTTGTATGCAACATTATTTTTAAAAGTTATGTAAGTATGTATTCAATACCTACATTAATAAAATACAATTTGTATCTACCTTAAGTACGCACTTTATGATCACTATGCACGTTTCGGGATCGCAGAACCATACGAAAACTATTTTATTAATAATTATATAATCTTCGCATGGACCATTTGATTACATGTTTTGCGAAATGGGTGCGTAACATTATGTACTTACCTGATCAAATTCAAATTATTATATTTGGTAAGGCATCGGTACAATGGCGAATTCTGAAAGGCATTAGTGCAATTAAATTATGTGAGTAAAATAATAGTATTTAAGGGGACAAATTATTTTAGCTCCACTCATGTAACTTCATGACTTTATGCGATTATGAATTAAACATGCTTTTTTAAAGTATTTTCAACTATAATTCTTCACAACGTTATCCAATTTTGGCGATTTTTTTTTCATTAGAAAAGTGGTATCTCGTGAGTGGTCCCATATAAATTTGGTCAATTTCTGATGATAAGTTTCATGATGAAATCATCAAAGTCTTCAATTTGCAAATGCATCTGTAATCTGTACGATATAATAAGTACTATAGATTGCTGATGACCGGATGAATAATTCTTTACCACATCATCAGATTTTTGAAGTACTTTGTTTTTTTATAATATATCAATTATTATTTTTATGATCGTATAACTAGTTATGTATAATGTATACCATATAGCAAACATTGGATTTTTCCCTGCAGGGAGTCAATATTATAGTTTTTTGACAAATTTATCATCTCATTAGAAAAGATTTTCAACTAACCAATTTTCTCAATAGATGGCGTTAGAAAAAAGTATAATTTTTATTCGATAGATGGAGGCGGTATTTTCAGCTTATTTTCAAGAAGTGTAAATTTACTATTCAACATATTATATAGAATTTTCAAAAATTTGGATTGTTAAGGGGACTCAATAAAATTGGTGAACGCTGAAAGTTGCGCAAGCGCTTAAATAAGTCGTAAACCCTGTGAGTGCCTGACTTCCCAGTTATCCTTTAAATATATATTTCCGATTTGTCTCTAATGATATATTGAATTTGTCAAAAAAAGTTATTTTCGATGACACAAAAATAGCGGTCACAATGAGCTCCTTTGTTAGGTAGGTAACTCTACAAGTTTTCTTACAGTAAATACAAGTATTTTGCGAACCAAGTCTTGAGAAACCATGTACCAACACGTTCAATAATATCACATCGATATTCTTTCTCATTCTAATTGATGCTTTCCTTTCTAATGCGACGTTACAAAACTAAAGAGTTCCGTCAATAAATCCAGTTTTTTTTCTCTTTATGCCAATCCATTCCGTGAGACCTCCACCATAAGATGATAATCCGCGTGAAGATAGATCAGTCCAGCAGCGGTCCAATGAGTACAACATAGGTAGTGAGATAACAACGCTTGATAACATATCAGATGTGTTTGACAGATAGGCCCAAAGCAATGGCTGATCCAACGTGGGAACGATATTATTTTTTGATGATACTGAAAACGTTTTTACAATAGTAATTAATACTATAAATTTGTATTACATTCGTGATTATAATAGTTTGTCGAGTAAGCTTTGATACCCAGCGTTGCTCGGTTTTAATTTTAACTATATAATTCATTATGTATCTGTGAATCGATTTATATCATAACATTTTATCAATATACAATTTTACTATTTAAAGTATGTAGGTACATAGGTAGGAACCTTTACAAGTTTACATGTATTTTCTGGTTAATTTCAATGTCTTTAGGTTAATTTTGCAATCGTTTGTAGAATTTATATAAAATTAGTATCTATGCATTCATAATAGGTTCTTTTCTATAACTTTTTAAGAACGTTCCGGCTAAAATAGGTACGTTCCTATTTAGGAACTTTCTTACTCTAAGTATGTCACGCATTAGTTCAATTCCCTATTCTATAACCACATTTTAGTCTAATCAACTGTCAAAACGTTCTTAATTTTAATTCACACCTAAACGTACGTACTAGTTATTTTCACAGCAGTTCGGGATATTTTAGTTAATTTAAAAACTTCAGTTGTGTAGGGAAAAAAAATAATAAAGGATAATTTACACGTACTGTGTTATATTGAAAATAAAAACCAAAGAATATTAGGCAGATCAATTATTGAAATGTTATGTTAGTCAACAAGAAATAAATAAACATGGTTGAACAGTGCGCAGTACGCATGCGTAGTCTGCGCCAAAGAAAATTAGTGTTCAAATTACTATCTATTCTGCACTAATTTTGTAGATTTTAGTTATTGGAATAACGTCAGTTACAAAATACGAAATTAAGTTCAAATGACCTTAATTCTAAAATTTTCGAACGTTCCTATTTTAGTTCAAAAAGTTACTGAATCGGTCCTACTATCTCTTTTGCAAACTACATAAAAATAACATTCAAGATGTTAGGTAGGTACATCTTGTAAATTATATTCGACACGGTTCATCCTAACACACCATAGAACTTCGAGCATAGAACTTACATATGTACATATGAAGAAACCATTCGCTTTTTATATTATTTTACAATGATTAAGTGCTTGTAAAATTTTACGGTATGTCGGAAATGATATAAAATTGCGTATTGCCATAAGATAACTAACATTAATTGATATATACGAATGTTTTGTTAAGAACCATTAATCTCTGGCCGTGTCGTATCATAAATTTCATACAATTATTCAAAATGATATTATTATAATAAGTATATAAAAAAATCTCTAAATGCTGGTACAGTAATAAGTGGAAATTGGTTGTGCTGGATATGAAAATACTAGTCGTTGAATAATTTTTATTTCTTTGATGAGGTAACTACGAGTTACTATTAGCTGTGTGCCAGTTTAACCCTTAGTTGACTGTCAGTACTTATAAGTATCGGACATAATTTATCATGTATTGCCCACGCATTGATATGATTCAAATTTTGTCTGAATAATTTGATAATAATATGGCTCTGAAATAGCTTTAATATAAAATTTTAAATTTTAAAATAAACAAACATTAATATTAGCATGGAACCATCGGGCGTTAATTTTTAAATTAATAAGAGTAACACAACAAAATATAAAAAAGTACAAAACACAAAATTTAATGTAAAAAAAATACATTTACAAAAATTATATTTTTAATGTAGTGTAAAACAGGGTGCCCTGGTCATAATGCACATATTGGCATTTACAGTCATTATACCAAATTATCTAACGAAAAAAATATAATGAACTTTAGATAATATGTTCCTTTCCTGTACCGACGGGCATTGTTACGAAAAAAAATATATTACAAAAGGGTCATTTATTTCTCGAATACCTTGGGCAAATTTGGTCACATATTCAGAGGTGACAAATATTATGCCTTCCTACAGTAGTTCATAGTGGAATTTGATAAAGAGGGTACACGAGGTATAGGGCGTAAAAACATCGCGGCTTAAAAATCACAAACAGTGGATTCGGGATTCTAGATGTGGCGTCACTCGTCAGGTTGACATCAGATCGTGATGAATTTGGCGTGACGGTCGCCAACCTCCGTTAGGAGCGGTACAAGAATAGGATTTAGAAACATATAAATACATACATTAATTTGATAAACAGTAGTATTACCATCTTCGATGGCGCTCTAAACATTTACCCCAACTCCGCCTGTCCTCAGTCGTTGTTCTCCAGAAGCAAAAGCTGTGTCGCGTCCTCCATCTCAATCTTGATCCCGCAATATTTCTCCTACTTCCTGCAATGTATATTCTAGAATCACAAAAGCAAAGCTTCTTTCAACAACGTTGAAAATACTCGATAGAAAAAATTTTGTACATGATTTAGAAAGATATTTAACAATATTTTGAAATATTTTTTTTTTAGTAAGGCAGCCAGTCCCTATACAGGACTATTTGTGCCATATTTTGAAATACAATTGTTATAATAAAAGGTGTGCAACAAAATACTTGCTACAAACAAAACTTGAAATCTATGTACATGCAATTGCAGAGACGTTGAAAAAGTTATATGTACATCAATTAAATTATGTTCTTCCAATCGAACTACCATACTAATAAAACTTTGAACACTCAGGTTATATGCAATAATTAACCTTGAGTTATGGCTTCTTTCAACAACGTCAAGGTTTATTAGCAATTGCATAAAGTGCCTCGCTAATGAACCTCATCCCTTCTAGAAGTTTGTCACCGTGTGACGTAATGGCACGGCACAAATTTTCTGAGGATCTTCTCAATGAATTTTCAAAATGATTGTGCTGCGCACTTCTTTTACGTCTAAATGGGCCTACTGTTGATGGCCCTGCTGTCTGTGGGCCTGGGGTTGATAATGTACATGTCGATGGGTCTGCTGTCTGTGGGCCTGGGGTTAACAGGACGAATGTCGATGGGCTTTCTGTCGGTTGGCTCGGAGTAAATGACTCTTCTGTTCATGTGTCTGGGTAGGCAGTACAATTGTTATTGGGCATGTTGTCCGTGGACTTGGCACAGACAGACCATTCGTCAGTGAGCCTGATGTGGATGGGCCAGGTGAAATGAGGCTCACCTCATTATTATTATATGGCTCTGGGATAAGCCTTGAGATCTGCAAAGAAAATATGTTTATGTCAATGCTTTGAATGAATGATATTAACATGCATACATACATACCATCACACCATGTCCCTTGCGGGGTAGGCAGTGAGAACCGAACGCCACATTTTTATATCCTGGCACGCATCCTTCGCCTCGTCCACATTCATGCATCGTCTCATACATGTTCGTACATCTATGAGTGATGTCTCGAACATGTATGAGTGATATCTATATAATAATAATAATGAACACTTCCTTGCACCATGCGCAAGCGGCGAGTTTATTGCCTTATGGCAAAAAGGTGCTTAAAAGTCTGTCAATTAATTATGTGAGGTTTCTTTATGAGACCACTTCCTTATGGATGGTTTTATTTCGCTAAACATTTTTTTAACATGACTAAAATGATTTTAAAAATATTACCCCTGCTTCTCTTTGCTGGATGCCATATACACTTTCTTAGCCTTCTATAGCAATAACTTTTTTTTCTATCGACGATAGCTCTTGTCCAATGTCTTCTCCTGCACCAGTTCTTTTAACAGAAGCCATTATTTTCCTTGCCTTCACATTCGTCTTTCTGGCTAATAATTTATATGTCTGGAATTGAAAAGTGAGCATGACGTCAAAATGCTTTTTTAAAGTTCAAGAAGTATGTCATATGTATTTTGAAATATTATTTTATAATTTTTATACATACCTCCATCCACTCTAGAGTACTTTTTAACACCCCATAGGCATTTAATTGATCCGTCAGCGACGACCAAAATTTTTGGATCCCTGGCTCCATTTTATTTCCTACAATTATTGAAAAGATGAATAAATTATGTGTAATAATTAAGTTCCTAACACGTTTTGTTAAAAAATGCGATTTGTTTATTGCAAACAAACTTTTTGTGGTTTTAATATAAAATATAATATTCATAACTTCATTTTTTAAGTCAGTTAAAACATAACAATATACGATATTTATGTGACTTACCATTTACCGTGGCTTGATTCTCCACGATAAAAGATACCATCATATCAATTTGTTGTTTGGTAGCTCTTCTTACTGATGCCGACATTTTAAAATCCAAATTTTCGTTATAAGGTTTAACTGAGAACTGGGTACTGGACACAGAACACAACAATAAGTAATACTAGGGAAAGATAAATAAACATGGCCGAGCAGTGCCTAGTGCGTATGCGTGGTCTGCGCCATAGACAATTTGAATACAAATTTTTATCTACGGTTAACTAATTTTGAGAATTTTAGTTTTAGGTACACTGTCAGTTAAAGACAGTTACAGAATATGAAATTAAATTTAAACGACCTAAACTCTAAAATTTTAGAGCGCTCCTATTTTATTTCAAAAAGTTATAGAATCAGACGAAATGTGTAGTTAGCTGTGAATCAAACCAAAGTTCAAGCTTGTTACAGACCCTCTCATACAGATGGCAGTTGCGTTGAATAAAATAACTAGAATGTAAAATAAATAGTTGTACATTTCTGAATAACTAGTTATTATTTTATAGTTATTATTTTTTAACAATTTCTTTCCACAAGGAACACAATGACATACATACACTGCTTAAGCACATAACTGAACTTTTTTGTTGATTATTTTTTATTTTTATATATTCTTTTTTATTAAACCCACTGCAACACAAATTCTGCAAAGCACTGGCTAATGTCATTTAGCATTGAGGCGATTCGCCGGTTTATCTTTGAATGGCTTTTTTTAGAATGGTGACCCTCCATATGAATGAATGAATGAATGAATAGTACTATATTTCCCACAGTATAAATATTATTACAAAGGAACAAAAATACTTTTTTTTTAGTTAATACCTAATTAAAATTACATATTATTATTTTTTTCCACACTTTTGGAAATTTTACTGCCTCTCTAGACATAATACTTTAAAGCTTATCAATTATTACCTGGAGATGCCATAGTGATCTAGTTAATGAACACAAATGTTACTGTAGTAAAAAAGTTGTCTAAATTATAGAGCATTGCATGAATAAATTATGTCTTTTAATTTGTGTTGCAATGAGTTAATAAATATCAATTATTCTCGCACTCAATAACGATTTGCCACATTTTGGAGGCTCGTCTCACAGATCCAGACTGAAAACACATTTAAAAGCTTCATCTCTACCGTTTTTATGGTTATTACCATAAAAATTCCATACTATCAACCAATGGAATGCTCCCTCATTTCTGAGAGAAAGTTTCCAACCGTTGAAGAAACAGCCCTCGGCATCCCACCTCACGTTACTTAATATTATCACCTTCATTTACCATTCAGGCTGCACGGTTATTGAACAATTTAGCTTCGGACATTAGAACTACCCCATCAACCTTCAAATCTCTCCTTAAACGCTCACTCTTCCTCTCTGTTCCCTAACCAACGTACACACAAACCATCCCACACACCATCCCTTTTGATCGCTCCTTATCCTCTCCTTTACCTATCATTATGTGGTTTTTGGTAAAATGCAGTTATATTTTAATAAGTGTCTTTACATTGAAAATTATTGTTCATGTAACTTTTTTCCCAGATGGTTGACTGGAAGAAATCGCTTTCAGGCAATAAGTCCGCCATTTGCACAATGCAATATTATTTTTTTTTTAAGAAATTAATAAATAGTTGCTTTTAATAATTATCTTAATACTTTTTTTCGTTTCGCGTCTACGGTTTAAGGCCACATTTTGACGATCGATAAATATGACTTGTGTGGCAACTTGTTTGTACATACCTAAATAACAAGAGACAACACATATCTGTCATTTTTTTCTAAGAAGCTTAAAAAAATAAGATTAATTTTAAAACGTTTTATTATATCAAACAATTTATTTCCTAGTGACAGTTAGAATCGACTTGCTGGTCATTATTTTGTAACTGCCAATTATTGAATTTGAAGTTGAAAGATATACATTATGAAGGTTATGTTATTCGCGTTATTGCAAAAAACATTATTTATTATTTTTAATATTTTTTTCTTTATTATTCAAACCAAAATATATAATATAAACAAGAAATATAATAAAAGAATACAATTCAAAATAATAAATATTTCATTTAATCTCCTCTTGTCCGAGGGGGCAAAAAATTACTTGCATTGTAGGTATATCCTATATGTCATACCCTGCTATTTAGAATGATCAGAATTCCGTTTGTAAAATCAAGAATAGAGATTGTTTAAAAGGTATGAAACCTTAATATCGGATCAAATTTTTTTTCGGGCTCAGAAGCATTCAATGCTTGTGCTGAGGAAGAATGTAAAAAACGAGTGGGTTGTGGCCATCATTAAACTGCACTAAATAATAAGCATATATTTTTTTTGTTAAAACGTTGACAATCCTTAAAAACATTTTTATGAAGAACATTTATTTCAGATTCCTAAATAAATACTAGTTTCTCAGAGGACAAAAGTTGTCAAAATACATCATACATATAAAAAACATTGTCACGATACTCATAGTAAACATAGCTCAGTCAGTATTGGAGTGGTTTGCCAGTTATCTTAGCAATCGTAAATAATTCATAAAGATAGCTAACTCTGCCTATGATTATGCCACCTTGCTGTCTGGAGTAGGTACCGCAAGGTGGAGTTTTATCTCCTCCGTTATTCTCCATATTTATAAATACTATCACTACTTACCTCAAATATATGTGACAATGCATGAATGCTGATAAGGCAATGGATATATTTTAAGATAGAATAATGTGGTGTTCGGTTATCTCTGCCTACCCCGTAAGGAAGATGACATGATAGTATGTAGATAAATATGATTACATTCATAATATTGGAGAGTATAGAAAGACATACAATATCAATGTGAAGTTGATAACTAAATTTTCCTGTACAGTAGGTATTATTATACTTCTGTTAAGTATACATTTTTCATGCTAATACACACCTAATATAACAGACCATTGATTTTTTTTCCTTTAACGTTTGACAATCCCGGAGTGATTTTCTATTCTATCAAAAATTCAAACAAAATAAGAAAAAACCCGATTTTCCAGCCCGTGAGAGCATTTTGAAAAAATGATAAATGAAATCATAGAAGAGAAATTAACGGATATCTATGGAAAACTAATCAGGTCTAAGTTTATACTTTGCATAGGTATATGATATCAATATTAAGTCAATCGCACTTATAGTTTGGGCTGTATAGATTCATTTCAAGTAGGTAGGTAGGTACATACGTATAATACAAAATATAAGATAAAATGATGCATTTTCATAGATTTTGATTGATATTTGACAGAAAACCTAAAAAAGACAACAGTTTTAATACTAATAATAAATACTTCTTTGCACCCTACGCAAGTGGCATGTTTATTGCCATACCGCATTTTTACAACTAACCAGTGTTTTCAGCACAAAGAAGCAATATTTGTGTGATAAATGATTTTAAATAAAATTCTCCTTTGCTGGGGAAAGAACCCAGGAAGTCCGCACCTAATCTGTGCCACAGTAGTTTTATAATACCTATAGATAATTATAAATTTATTATGAAAACATTCAATATTGGGAAATATTGTTGTGTTTATCATATTATATATCGACGTTAGGGTAGCCAAGTTTTCTAGAAAAAAAAAATAATATTCAAAAATGACTAACATCAATTATGAAATAAATAGGCATGGATCCATTAGATAGCGCGTTTGGTTCACTATTCTTCCAGCCAAGAACCCACCTGCATACTGCCAATTAAAATAATCGGTTTTAAGCAATCTGATTTCGAAAATTCGGTTCCTTAATATCGATTCATCATAATGTCGAATCGGTTAAAATATATTATCTATCGTGAAAAAACACGCGACTTTGACTGGCCAAAAAAATGCATTGCACATGTCAATGGTAGATACTCACACATGTATCTATTGTTATTGCCTGTCCAATTGCAATGTATATGCCATTATCTTAATGCATTTCAATAAATAAAATTAATCTACATTGTCATAACACCACTTTTGCATAATTTCGTCATAAGGTTTTTGCATCGGTCAAATTTGCAATGCCACTATAACAATTGGCGGAAATTATTGAGATAACACCAGAGATGGTATCAAAATTACGACCTGGAATTAGTTTAGAAAGGAGTTTGCATTTGAAATTATATATTTCATCAGTTTTGATGGCTTTGTTTGATCACACCATGTGCTATTCAACACATGTTGTTAAATTTTAAAATATTTACGATTCCTAGAAGAGGCGAAGCTCACAGAGATATTGTAGTTCATAGGTGTGAAAATAAAATATTCATTACCTATATGTGATCATACACCATTTTAATACATACCTAACTACAATAATGCAATCTCAGGTGCTCTAAAACCCAAAATGATATAAAATAGTGTTGAATCAAAAGCAGACAGAGTCAGGACCAAACTCTGATCCTCTGAGAATGACAGCAGACAAAAATCTAAGAAATCGCGAGGAACACCAGAGACATCATACGATACAGACGATACAGACTCCCTTAAAACTCACAGCTTAATTAGCCTTACGGTACCCGTCCTCGTGAAAGACCTCACAAAATACAGACAGATGGAAATCTACGTCGTTAGAGGAGCGACCCTCTGGAGTACAGACCACTATGGTTCAGAGAAGAAAAAGATTATTATGCGAGTGAACGGGTGGATATGATGATGGAACTATAGACTCACTTATTTTAAACTACAGGGAATTGACTTACGAGTAGGTATATTCGATGAAAACAAATACATTTCATTTTGGTAGCAAAGGATAAATCAGATTGAATTAAAACGTAGCCGTAAGACCAAATTGGTTGATGGGATTACAAATTATTTCGTTTCTAGTGTCGACTTTCTCATTGCACGATGCGATGCATCCAAACATCATGTTGGGTTGAGTTCGTGTTTTATGGATTGGTGATTTCTGATCCATATCAACCGTTGACATTATAAAATAATGGAATATCTGACGTCCCATGAGATATCATATTATTATTATTGCATTTCACTTAATGCACTTCTCTTACGCTCACATTACACAATGATTGATATTTTTATCTCTGATCGGTAAGTAACTACCTACATATATTATAAATGAAAATTGAATTTTTTATTAATTTTACAAACAATTGACATGTTTCGACGCGACGCCAGAAAGAAATATACTTAATGAATCATCAAAAATAACTTGGAAGTTTCTCTTAAGGAAACATTGGTTAATGCCAGAAGCTTAGTTGTTGATTCTGAAAGTGAGTGATGGGAATTTGTTAACAAAGACGCGCAAAAAGTCATTTTAGGTACCGTAACTTTCTGCCTGATTATTCCATAAAGCTGAAGGTCCCAGATTTGTATCGTACTCACTATTTTACGTTTAAACATATTTATTTAAAATGTATTGAATGAGCTTCAGTGTAAACATACAGCATCAAATGATAAACATACCTGTACGCGTAGATTCATCGGCACTTAAAAATATTATTAGGTAGGTACTAGTCAATGCCCGCATTTTACATACACCTCATTTTATGTATTATTCTGCCATAAACCGCCTTCTATGTAGATTGCATTATATATATAGACCTAATTTCATGTATTTTACAATTTTTATTCATCCTGTAAATGCGTTATTTATTTAATTTCAATTTACGGTTTGATAACCTTTTACACATACAAGTATACATAATATATTAAAAACAACAGAATTTAAAAAAAACAATAAAAACAAACAAATATACAAAACGAAAATAAAAAATGAATAACAATATAAAAAAGGTGAAAACATGTAAAAATATGTAAAAAATAATGAAAAACATTTAAAAAAAAAAAAAAAATATGTAAAAAATAATGAAAAACATTTAAAAAAAAAATATGTAAAAAAAAAAAAAAACATGCGAGAAACATTCAAAAATATGTAAAAAAATAAACAAAAAACATGTAAAAATATGTAAAAAAATAAACAAAATACATGTAAAAAATAATGAAAATCATGTAACAAATATGTAAAAAATATGTAAAAAATAAACAAAAAAACGCAAACAAAAAAAATATATATATATGTAAAAAATATGTAAAAAACATGTAAAAAACAATGCAAAAACACGTAAAAAAAAATAAACAAAAAACATGAAAAAACTAAACAAAAATCATGTAAAAAATATGTAAAAAAAAAAAAGAAATATGTGAAAAACATGTATAAAACATGTTATACCTACAGTTATACCTACAATGTCAATAGATTTGTTCACACCTCCATCCATTTGAAGACTACACAACTTAAAAATGAATTACTTTTTTCTTATAAAAATTATTGTGGGTGTAGGTAAGTCAAAATTGGTGGTTATGTCTAGGTACTTTCAGATGAGAAAATTAAAAAATACCGTTTTTGAAAAAATATAAATATTTTTTTAGATCTCGTTAAACAGCGCCACCTATCTGGTTCAAAACTTATCTATTTTTTAATCCGGAACCAACCATATAAATTTAGAAAATTTCATTGAATCAATCAATTTGGCGATTTCGGAGATTAGCGTGTACGAACATAGTTTATATGTTAAGATTAACATAATATTAATATATTGACTCTTGTTATGAAACATGCAGTTTTTTCGTGTAATTCAAGAGTTCTGTTTGTTTTACTCATCATTATAAAGTGGTTAAAACCCTGTCAATTGGAATACACACCCTTACAGGAAAAGCTCAACACATCATGCAAAAGTTTAGAGTTTGTTTCTTGTTCATCTTCCTTCGAGTAGATCCTGAGACGCTTTTATGATGTCTCAACTGTCACGCCATCGAGTTCTTACTTATGGTTTTCATCCGTGCATTCTATCTACGTATCCATTCTAGTTTCATATTCTTAGTCTATCCCATGCATCTGACGACATCTTACTGTACATTTTATCTTGTAATGTAGGTACAGTTTGAAATATGATTGAAATCACTCTTTACACTAATTGAGTGTCATTCTTCAAATTTATAGTAAACGAACTACACTGGTTGAAGTTTTCAGTGCGAGTTGACTATATAATTTTTTTGACGATGTTTAATGCTTGAAATAACTTGGCACCACAATACATTCAAGTGCTATGACAGAAAAAAAAGCTATCTGGGAAACATCTCACACTCTGGATCACAATTTAACAACTTCCTAAAAGAGTTGGACAGAGACAACAAAGCGGTTTACTATGATCGATGCTTTAGTGTGAGTGGTCCTATAAAGTGGAATAGATTGCCTCCAGATGTCCACAGTGCACAAAGCAAGATCATTTTTGCTGAAGGATGAAAACAGCTTAGTTTCGTAGAGCAACATAAGACAATATAAGAGCCCTTGGAATGATCTCGAATCATTTAACGGCGCTATATAAATTATTGTTTATCATTATTTTTAAATATAAAAATCAATTAGGTATGTACCTATCTACTGAGTTTTTGTTCAGATATCATGATTAGTAGGTACTAGATATGTTGTTATAGTAATTTCCATGAGTCAGTGTGAAGTCATGGGAACTATGGCGTGACCGAGCACTATTTAAGAAACTGGACCAATTAGTCATCTTAGGTGCATTACCAAATCTCCTTCGACCATTAGATACCTATCTATTAATAATATAAAATATACCGAGATAAATTGTATACCTACTCAATAATCTCTCAGCTGATAATTTACACACGAATAAGTAATCGTGTCAATACAATATTAACCTTTATCCACTGGTACACACACACTTTAAAAATTACTTAATTATACGTTGATCGAAAAATTAATAAAGATTATACGTTCGAAAATATCGATTTCAGATTTCTTCGATCCGTCACGCCTCGATACGAATTCGCAATTTTGCGAATTTTCGTATTTTCGCAATAATTTCATCTATAATAATAATTCGCATGATTGTCCAACTGCCGATTTGGTCAAGAGAATTAATTTCTTTTAACATATCGACAAAGTATTAAGCCAAGATACGCGAGATTTGTATGCCAGGTCTATATTTTTCACGGTTTTTTCGATTTTAAAGTCAAAAAAACACCTACTTAGAGGCTTCCACCTACTTAGATATAAGGATTAACTCAGAATTTGAAGTAGAAAATTTAGTGTTTCTGTGTGTGTTCGTTCTCCCTTTACAACTTTTGATCCGCTCAAAGCACAGAGCCTAAAATTTCAGAATATACAGAAAGTTATATGCCTACAAAATTTTATACCTACTGCGAATTTTTTTTCATTTTTGTTTTAGTCAGTGGTAATCAACTTTTGAATTTTTAGTTTATTTTTCCATATACCTCAAAAACCATAAAAGCTAGAACTCTGATAATTGGTATAAACATAGACAAATACAAAATCTCAAATTCCTTATTTTAATAAAGATCCAGAAATTTTCAAATATTTTTACTTAATACATATTTTTAATGATGTAGGTATTTATGTGTTTAACTGCCTATATTTCCATTTTTTTAAATATCGAAAAATGCCGAAACATTTAATTTTCTATAAAAAATATGAACATCGTTGTAGTACCTACATCTCAAACTTTTTTAACAATTCTTATAAAAATTGAATTTAGTGACGACATCGTTTCATACAATTTGTAAGGCAGTATACACTACACAATATTTCACTTTATAGTTTGATACCTACATACTTAATCTCCAAACATACATACATGCATTCCATCATGCTGTTTTCATATTCTGGGCAGGAAAAATAGACTGACCTCCATACTTTCCTATCCTGACATACATACCTACATGTTTTATATAGAAAACAAAATATCTAAAAATATTGATTAATTTGTGTTTATAGTTTGGTACGTATTCTTCAATTATACATACTATCATCGTCGTCAGTTGGATCATATGTTTTACATGCAAATAATTTATTTTAATTGGCGTCAGTGTTCCTGACTCGCGCGACCTCATTCTCCCTATATTATCTACTTTTTCTGTAGAGTCACTTGGAATCCGTCCCTAGGAAGAAGCTGTCACATAAAAAGCTTGTTCCTGTGTTCCTGGTTTTTTTTTTATTTTTGTGTATCTATTTGTTTTTGTGTATTTTCAATCATTTCCAAGCACACTTGTTTTTAGCTGTTGACTTCAGTATAAAATTATTAAATAAAATTTAAAAAGTAGGTATTTCTCAACAAATTTGATTTCTTAGGAACGAACTTTTTCGCCGAGCTGTCTTGACATTATAAAGGTCTAAAAGAAACTACAAATTTAGTACTATACTTTAAAAATCCCATGTAGGCAGATGTGTGAACGGAGAAAACAACATACTTTTTACTTCGTATCTGATTGATTGAAGGAAATAGGCGAATTCACTGAAAAAATTGGATTGGTAACAATAAACTGCTCGGCTACCTGTATATTAACCAAACTTTTGTTTTCAGTAACTCAAGTTTTGCAATTATTACTACCGTAAGATTTGGCTGAGTGCTCAAAACGTTTGTTTTAAGTAACTGAATGTGTAGTAGTCACTATAGTTTGGTCACTTTTCAATATTTTTCCCCACCCCAGACCACAGAAAAAAGACGGACAAATAGTATGACAGTATGGCTGGAAACAATATGCCATGATGCGATGCCATTTTTGAAATAACTAGAAGATAAATCAGTGGACAAGGAAAAGACCAATTTTTACACGATCGGCTGGAAAAAGGAATACATTACTAAAAATATAATGTGACAAGAAAGTGACATGCCCTGCTTAAGACAAAAAATGACTCTGTCCAGGTAGAAGTGCTACGCAGTAAAGTGAGGAAGCGAAGCAAAGTGTGAAAGAGGAAGTACATAGAGAGGTGTAAACAGTGGAAAGACACGTGTGTACCAGAACTAGTAAATTCGTTGTACATAAAATAAGTGAAATAGTGAGTAAGATATAGTTAATAAGTGTAATCGTTAATTATATTAAGTGAACTATTAAGCTAAGAATAAGAAATAACTAGTAGTAAAAGTTACTTGGTAAGATAATATAAATGTAAGCGGTGAGAAAAGACAAAATTTGGGACTTATATAGTGTAATTATATGTAAATAAGTGTTCTGTAACTGTTAAAATAATCTAAGGAAAAAATGTGTGTGTTATATCAGATGACGTATATGAAAGTGTGATGAATGGATAACTGAATTAAGAAAAACCCCCTGGGCACTGCCGGGAGAACATCGATGAAACCCGCCACTCGTCATGTTACGGTCCAGGGGGTAGGCGAAAAGAGGAGAGCCGAGTGCAGATTGGGAGTCTGGAATATAAGAGGAGGAATGGATAGAAAGATGAATGAATTGTGCGACGTAATAAAAGGTAAAGAAATAGATGTATTGTGTGTAAGTGAGACAAAAAAGAAAGGTAGAGGGATGAACGTTAGGAATGATGGTATGATAGAACTACGGTCGGGAGTGAAGAGTGACGAATTTGCATGCAAAGGAGTTGGTGTGATTCTAGCGAAACGAATGGGGAAATCTATGAAAGAGTACAAGCTAAAAAACTCTAGACTGAAGTGGGTAATAAGGCTGAAGATCGGAATTACAAGCGAATTTTTTTTTTTAATTATAGGATATGCGCCCGGAAACTCCGATAGTGAGAGTGAAAAGGATGATTTCTGGAACAGTGTGACCGAGATAATGAACGAAAAAAAGGATAATGAAAGAGTGATTCTGACTGGAGATCTAAATGGATGGGTGGGTGTCCGTAGGAAAGATTTTGAGGCAGTCCTTGGACCTCACGGCGATATTAGAGTGAATGACAATGGTAAAAGACTATTGGAAGTGTGCACGGAAGGGAATCTGTATGTGGCGAACTCAGTATTCAACCACAAAAGAATTCACCAGTATACATGGAAAAGAGGGAATGAAAGGTCAATAATTGACTATGTATGTGTTGACGCCGCACTAAGGGAAGCGACAGTGGATACTAGAGTGTATAGGGGCGCGGAACTGGAGACAGACCACTATTTGTTGATATCAAGAATTGATTTGTTCACGG
Organism: Molanna angustata; assembly: GCA_963576475.1. Taxonomy (NCBI): domain Eukaryota; kingdom Metazoa; phylum Arthropoda; class Insecta; order Trichoptera; family Molannidae; genus Molanna; species Molanna angustata. The sequence goes on along the minus strand of OY754968.1, from coordinate 38,296,244 downwards.
GTGGCGCTCTAAAACACACCGAAGTGATCCACCGAAGCGAACCAAGGTGGAAAGGCTGCAAGATGAGAGTGTAATGAAATCAGTATGCAAAAGAGACCGGAAACGAACTCTTTAAAGCAATACACAGTAGAAGAAATATTGAGGAAGCATGGACGACGCTGAAATAGACCGTGTGTAAGACATCGAAGAATATCTGTGGTATTGCTAAAAGAGGTGGAAAGAAAGGCGATGCATGGTGGAATGAGAGAGTTGAAAGAGAAGAAGAAAGCATGGATGGCATTAACAGTCGCGAAAGGATCGAATAATGAAGAAAGAGCAAAAGAGAATTATAAAGTATGCAAGAAGGTAGTCAAAGACACAGTAAAAAGGGAAAAAGATAGTATAAAAGAGAAAGAAAGCCTGAAAATAGCCAACGACTTTCCTGGAAACATGAAAATGTTCTGGAAAGTCGTCGCGAAAAGAAAAAATGGAACTGTGAAATCTTCGAAAGGAATAAATGATAAAGATGGAAAAATAATTATGGACGAAGACGGCGTGAAAGAACGATGGAAAGAATATTTCAAGGAACTGTATGATAGCGGAGTAAGTGGGGACGTGAGTCAGAGAACATGGCAAGTAAGCGAAAGTGATAAGGATGAAATAACGCAAGAAGAATTGCTTGAAGCAGTAAAACACGCGAAAGCGGGGAAAGCTGCCGGGTATGACAGTGTATCAGCTGAACTTATAAAATATGGCGGCGAACAGACGTTGGAGTGGTGTCTCTCTCTTTTCAACAAATGTTGGGAAGAAGGACACACTCCCTCAGACTGGAGAAACGCAGTCGTGGTACCTTTGTATAAAGGTAAAGGATCGAAGCTCGACTGCAAAAACTATAGAGCCATAAGTTTGCTAAGCTCAGTTGGTAAGATATATGCAAGGATCCTGGATCAAAGAGTACGAAAGGTTACAGAGAGCAAGATTTGGGATACTCAAGGGGCGGATGTGGGCGGCAGAGGATGTATAGACCAATTTTTTTCTCTGCGCACGGTCACAGAAAAGGTTTTGGGTAAAAATCAGAAACTTTTCTGCGCCTTTATAGACCTAGAAAAGGCCTATGATAAATTTGTTAGAGAAAAACTATGGAATGTACTATCGATGTACGGAGTGAAGAGTAAGCTGATACGTGCAATCGCTTCATTATATGAGAACAGAAAAGCATGTGTTCGTGTTAACGACACAACAACAACATGGTTCTCTATAAATAATGGCGTTAGACAGGGGTGCGTGTTGTCCCCTTGGCTCTTTAATCTCTACATTGATTTCTACATAAGAGCCCTTAGCCATGAAAGTAAGGGTCTGAAACTGAGTACTGTAACAGTACGTGATCTGATGTATGCATACGACAAAGTACTGTTAGCAGAAAGAATGGAAGAGTTACAGTAACTTGTAAGTATGGTATATGAAGGATGCATAGAAAATGGACTTAGAATGAATGCCAGCAAATCGAAGGTAATGGTCTTTGAAAAGAGTGAAAGCAGAACAGTGTGTCGAATAAAAGTAGAGAGTGAATGGCATTAACAAGTCGACGAGTACCTACGTCTATCTGGGTAGTATGCTCCAACGGAATGGACGGCCTGATAAGGATATTGAAAGAAGAGTTATGGCAGGAAACAGAATGAATGGAGCACTTAGACCAGTTATGAATGATCGCAACATATCAAAAGATGCTAAGTTGCCATTCATAACGCAATCGTAGTGCCAACCCTGACGTATGCAAGTGAGACCTGTACATGGCAGAAGTCGCACGAAAGCAGAATAAATGCAGTTGAAATGAGATCGCTTAGAAGAATTTGTAACAGAACGATGTATGACAGAGTTCGAAATGAAGATACAAGGAAAGAATGTAAGATGAAAAAATATGTATTTAACAGAATGAAAGTTAACACACTGAGATGGTTTGGCCACTTGGAGAGAATGAAAGAAGAACGCCTGACGAAGAAAATATACAAAGCTGACAGGAATGGAATAAGGGGTCGGGGGCGCCCAAGAAAAGGATGGCACGACCATGTAAACGATATTCTGAAAGATGGAAATGTAAGAAGCGTGAACAACAGACGATCGTGTATAAGACGATGTATGAATGTTGATGAGGCGATGAATGCGTGTCAAGATAGAAAAATGTGGCGTTCGGTTCTCTCTGCCTACCCCGTGAGGGACATGGCGTGATGGTATGTATGTATGTATACTACCCCAAGGGGATATAATAGGGAGTAATGAATTGTCAATTTAAAGATAATTTTGTATTGCAGATTTACAAGATTTAAATGCCGAGATTGTATTCTGAAAGTTTCATCGCAATGTATCGGTGTGTGTGCTGTGTACTATGTGCTTTATACGCGGCGTGTTTATTCTACTTTATCGATAGTAATGAACTCATTCGATTATTTTAAAATTTTGTAAATTTGTATACTCGTTTAAACCTTAATTTAGACCCCAATAGATTTTTAAGGATATCTGATCAATTATTGAAATGTTAGATATTTCAAAGTGATCCCTAGCTCAGGAAGCTTAAAATTTGATATTTTTATTTTAAAATTACTAAAAAGGTAGGTACATCATCTACATAAAATGATATTGTAGAAATATCAAGTTTTCATAATAAAATATTTAAATCAAAAATAATTTAACAAACTCATTTCATGAAAATGCTGAATATTTTCCATACAAAATTTGAATACTTTATAGAATGACTTGTTAGTGAGGAGTTTAGCGTTGGCCACAAACCACTCGTTTTTTACTATCAACAATATTTTTCACTGTAGCAATACATAGATCTGTTAGTGTTTAATGTATTCATTTTGAAACAAAATGAGAAAATATTCGCATTGATTTTATGTAACTTCGAGGCATGTTAGAACGACACTTAAAGATGAAATATAGACCATCAGTTTGATATTTGATTCAGAAATACAATTCTCAATAACGATATAAATAAGTTTCAAATTTGAATGCGCCTCTTGATTATTATTAGTTGGTTTTATTTATGTGCGCAACCGGGTGTTAACAACATACAACATTGAATGTACGCAACACGCAATGTTTGATTTAAAACGTACTTAAAATGTTATTAAATTAACGAAACAATATAATATGTAATTATATTCGGAATTTATGACACTTTTATTATTTACTCAACTTCGTGTTTATGATAAACTTTCAGCACATTTTATTCCTCAAAAATATTCAAGGCCACGCTTTATTACTGCTGCGAGGCACCGAGGCTCATTTGGTTAGATATCTGATTTCTGAGCGAAAAGTCCCAGGTTCGATTCCCGGTGGAGACAGTTTTTATTTGTGTTTTCAGTCAGGATCTGTGAGACGATAAATTTAAAGTCTCCAGAATGTGGCAACTTGTTATTGGGTGTGTGTTAAACTCATGTTTACCATAGTACGTGTTAGTTGCACGAGAAGCAATATAATTTTAAATTTAATAAATAATATTACCCATTATAACTTTTTTCTGTGATTTTGATATAACATTATGTCGATTTGCGTCACAAATTGTATAGAGTGATCAGGAATTGGTCAGGTTAGAAAAGTTTGGCGTTGGAATCTCTCCTATAACACTTAAGGACAACATTAAGCATAGTGTCCGAAGGTACATACCTACATTTTTTAGTATTTTCATTTATTTCACAAATACCTATTATTATTATTTTTTTTTAATTAACAAAAAATGAATATGTCCTTGTTAAACAAGTACATATACATCTTCCTACGTTCCCTAAAATAAGCAAATAAATACTTGTGCTATAGGTGAACGAAATCGGTCAAGGCAGGATTCGAACTCGCGACCACTGGATTACTAGCCCAGCGCGCTAACCGCTCTGCCATCGACCCATCTACTATTATTATTATTATTCATTTTTCACACTATTTAAATAATATTCATTAAAGATAAACTGCTGCCCAACTAGGTATACCTGTTCATGGGCTAGCAGTGTACCATAATATTTCACAGGATACATGTATCGGTTGTACCAACTTGCATTTTTAAAAATATCTAAATAATATAAACTTACATTAATTCTTCATCTTCTTCTTAGTCATCTCTACTGCTGGATGTAGACCTTCTTCCACTTTTTCCACCCTTCTCTATACTGGACGTCCCTATACGACTTATTTCTCGCGACTCTAGTTGTATCATCCGCCCATATTTTCTGGGATCGATTTTTTTTTCAAAAAGTTATCATTAGTTTTATTGTTTGAGTATGTTTTGATATCTACCGTTAGCCTTTCGACTTCCGTCCCGGTTTCGATTCCCGATAGTTTATTTAAAATTATTCCTCACTCAAAATTTGGCTTCTTTATCATGGAAACACTGGTCAGTTGGAAAAGAGGGGGGGATGTATGTTAGTCAAAATTTGTTGTTATTTTATATTTCTATGAGAAATCTGAAACAAGATAAAAAAAATAGTTAAGAGCGCCCCCTATAGGATCCAAAAATATCCTATCTTTCAATACGGAACCAACTATACATTTAAAAAAAATCATTGAAATCGTTTGGGGTTTCCGAGATAAGTTTGTACAAACATCATGACACGGGATTTTTACATATTAAGATAGGCCTAAATATATTTATTTATGTTTATTTTTAAAGAGCCAACCCTGCTCTTCTGGAGTTTTATCTCAATTTGACTAAATCTTCAATACGTCCATTAAAAATATGTGTAAAGATAAAATACTTATTTCAATATAATAATGCTTAAATTTACACATTACCCGAAGACATGCAAGAAATTGCTGTAAGCTGATCAGATATCGTTAATGTATGTATGTACTCGTATTAAATTGTTATAATGTGAACACTAAATATAATATCAACAATTTATACGACGTTTAACATAAAAAAATGACCATAAAAGACATTCGATTGGTTTACGAAGAGCCAATAAATTATTAGATTTCACCACCACGGTTGAGGTACAAGAATACTTTTAAGGCAGGATCAATCATTGAGTTAGTTGGTTACATACCTACTCAGTTGTAGGATTTTTTATTTATTTATTTTTTAATTTCTCGTTTACAGGTTGAAAGCCTATTTATAAAAACCAACAAGTAGGTATATAAAAGATTAAAACTTCAAATTTAAAATAACAGTACCTACAACAAACATAATAATATAAAGTATAAAACACTGTACACAATTGAAAACAAAATACCTACAATAAATACAAAAATACCAACAAAACGATTACTTTATAAAACCAACAAAAAAATAAATCATCATTTACAAGTTATGAGTTAAAAAGTTAAGAAAAATTTATGAGTTAAGTTAAAAATTCATTTGAAAATGAAGAAATCGTCGGTAAATAAAATTTATATCAGAGTGACTTTCCACAATATAACCAAGTCTATGTACCTTGGTATAGGGGAGTTTTAGGCGTAGTTACTCAGGGAATGGCTCTCACGAAACATAATACACTGTCTTGTGGTTTTAGTCGGTACATTAATAAATTTAAAGAGTTCGGGAGAGTCTATAGTGTAGTTTAATAGATTATGTAAAAAGGAATGATCAAAAAGCTTTCTACTATCGTTAAGATATAAAAGTTTAAATTCCAGTAGTTGATATGTTTTATAAAAATATTCTCTGGACCTTTTCTATATAATTTATATGGACATTGTAGTAGGGGGACCAGATTTCAGAGTTGTATTAAAAAAAAATGGTCTGACTAAAGAAACAAATAGTATCCTGTAGGATTCAGTTTTTTTAAGGTCAGCTGCCAGTCTCGTGATGATGCCCAAAACCCTCATAGCTTTACCGACGACCTACTCTATTATGTGTGTAAATTGAAGGTCAGATCCCAAGAAAATAACTCCCAAATCCCTCAAGTTAGTAACACCGTCAAGAGCAACAGTTTTTCTTATAATACTTGATGTAGGTATTTCCATTATATATTTTTTCTCTACTTCCACCACCACTATGTAGAATTATAAATTGTAAATTATATTTGTTTCTAATTGCTTCTCGGGATACTAACAGGTACATACTACACATGTCAAATATTATCACACGCACAAGTTGCCACATTCTGGAGATTTGTGATATTTATCGTCTCACAGATCCAGTCTGACAACACAATTAGAAACTGTGTCTCCACCGAGAATCGAACTCGGGACCGTTGGCTCAGGTGTCAAATATCTAACCAACTGAACCACAATGGGCGAAATTATAACAATATTACTTTAAACAATTAATAATATTATTAAACTTTATTCCACTATATGTACATATACATATGTCGAATCGTTCAAGAGAATTAATTTCTCTTAATATATCGACAATGTTTCAAGCCAAGATCCTCGAGATTTGTATAGCCAGATCAAAAAAACCCAGGTTTGCGGCATATTCAACATTTACACGTTTCTTTAAAAGAGCATTAACTAAACGGTGGTATTTTTTTATAAATATTTTTAATTAATGATTTATTTTAAATAGATAGGGAAATATATGTTTTGATTCCTCACTACCCCAAGAAGATTGTAATGAATTTGCAATTTTTAAGGTAATATCAGATTTATAAGTAGTATCATGCTGAAAGTTTCATCACAATGTATCTGTTTGTGAGGGATATGTACTATGTGCTATGTACGGTGTACTCATTCGGTTCTTTTCAAATATTGCTAATACAGATTTTGAAGGATATCTGATCAGTGTTTCTCACTTTTTAAACTGTCAAATATTTCAAAGTGATCCCAAGCTCAGGAAACTTAAAATTTGATATTGTTATTTTCAAATTGCTAAAAAGGCACATCTATATAAAATGGCATTGAAGTATTAATAATAAAACACTTAAATCAAAAATAAATTAAAAAACTCATTTCTTTTAAATACAGAAATATTCCATACAAAATTAGTGTGGAGTTACTCGGCAGTAATAAATTAATTTCGTCCAATTGTTTATCTTAGAAGATTTCATCCCACTAGCTAAACTAACGAATAAGATTAGTGTTCATCTTCTCAGAGATAAGGAAACTCAATAAAGGCATAATTGGTTAACGTTGAGCAAACACATGATCTTCTCAGACGAAGAATAAAGAATGAAATACCTAATAGTGTGACTACGCAAGCGTGAAGACACTTCATTCGTCGAATTTAATAATTAACCGACCAATGAGGGAGCTGCATTGCCTTGTGAATAGTTTTGTCATGTATTCAATGGTCTGATGCACCTTCAATATGAAATCTATTCCGACTTCAAGTCCCATTGCCTGTTTACGTGTCTCGTCTCCTATCGCTTAACTGTCAATTCTTAAATATCTAAGTGCATCGGGATAAACGGGATTAATCTCTTAAAAAATTATCCAAAACAAATTTTGTCTATGCTGTGGGACACTGGCTTAGAAGAGTGCTTCTACTTTGGGGGTATATATTTTAGTTATTTATTTAATATCAGAAGGATTGTATTGCAAAGGTGCGTGTTCAAAGGGATTCTATTTTATATAAAACATATACCTCCAAGTATGATATTGCTTATGTCAGTTAATTAAATAATTGATAATATAAAATATTATTGTGATGAAGGATTTCAATCAATGAACTACTTACATGATCAACACTGGTTAATTCGTAACAAATGAAAATACAATATAAAAAATAACTTAATAAATATGTGATGTCGTGGGTCGGAACTAATGGATAAAAATTAAACGCGACTCTAATCTATTCAGCGATCAACACATGAATAAAATCTGTCGATCAGCTCGTATCAACGACGGTGGGCTGTGGTTCGTTGATCCTCGTTAATCTTCGAGAATCCCGGGCCATACATGTTGCAGTCCACCAGGCGCTGCCACACTACTATTTAAATTACGAACTATAGCATGATTTTTTCCCTGGCTATATCTTTGTCTGTGCCAACTGTTGGGGTCAGCTCTCCTCGTCCTAAACTCATAGGCCCTTGTGTCCTGTACTATGTCACCTAGGCCATGTCTTTGAAGTTAGTTTCGTCTCTTCACGATCCAAGAAATGTTTGATCTTCCTCTGGACGTATGTCGAGGAAGATCCATGGAGATTGCTTGGTTTACCACGTGATCTGGCGGTCTCCGTTCAACGTGTCCTTATCATCTCAACTGTCTATCCTCCATCTTACGATGTATATTAGTAACACCTAGGCTTCCACGAATGCATGAACATTTTTTGTCCCGTAAGGACACTCCAACTGCCCATCTTCGCATATGTGACCTTAAATTAAGTAGATGTAAGAAATATTAATGATTTTTATAAATGAAGAGCGTGTATGAGATGACGCATGGAGGTGAATGAAATATGTTTATTGTAATTTATATGTGACATGGTTATAGACTGGGCTCACCAGCTTTAAGGTGCTTTCCTAGAAACAAATAATAATAATAAATAACGAATTTACTCCAAGAGAGAGAATTCTGGCGTACAGCTCTACTGCCTACCTTAATAAAGAAAATTTTGTGGTGGTATGATAGTTTAATCTTTTTTCTTCCATCTGGCACAAATCACTTATTTAGAGAATGCATCATTAGCGCTACAACCCTTTATGGGTCTTGGCATTCTCCGAAAGTATTCGCAACCTCCATATGTTCGCTGAATTCTGTCACCAATTCGCAACACCCAGCCTTTGTAATTCCCTTTCTATTCCATAAATCCATCCTCAGCTTTGGCATACCAGCGCTACTCCTACAAATGGATGTTAGTGAATACCTACAGTCAATTCTCTGTTTGTTTCGAACATCTATATATTTTAAACAATAATACCACGTTGTTGACAGTTTAAATATTTATATTTCATTTCAAAAAATATTTAAAAGGTGTAGGGGATAAGCATTAGGAAATAGGATGCGATAAAGAAACTTGTATAGACTAGGAGGAAGAAATAGGATATGTTCATAGGATAAATTTTAAAAATGGCTGAAACATGTTTAATAAATCTGTTTATACTCATTAAAAAAATGGGACGATACAGCCCGCCGCCCATTATTTCACATCACGGTGCCTCCTTAATCTTGAAAAATTCCATGTTACTCAAGTGAGATTTGAGTTGCAATATATGCCAGTTAATATGTGACTGTAGGAATGAAAATGAGATAGTGTGAATTATCTTTCTGTGAACAGCATTCGTTATACAAAAAGATAGGCTCATAACAGTGAGTGGAATTAAAAATAACTGCACTTACATACTTTTTTTTTAAAGTATTTGATATTACACAAACAATATTCTTCATCCTTCAATTCCCTTTTTTCTTTACCCATTGCTCAATATTTTCGTATAAAAAAATAATAAATACATTAAAATTAGTACAAGATATTATGACAATGAAATTATATGGGTTATAACAGAATAGTTTTATTTATTCCTCAGTTTCGAGTATATGATTTTTTATTACTTTGAATACGTAGGTACCTATTACATTTTAAAAAAGTTATTGAATTTATTTTTGACAATAGAGACGAAGTTGGAATACTATAAAAAAACCAGGAACTCAAAGTACCTACAGAGTTTACGTCCTGTCATCGGCTGGTTTACGTGATCACTTTATGTGCTTGCGCAACAGGGGAAAATAATCCAATGTTTGCGTATATGCATTAAAAAAAATATTCGATATTGAATTTAAATTATGTTAAGGTACTTATGCAAATAAGAGTTAACAGCATAAAATACCTTAGTTTACACATAGTTGGGCAGTTGGAGTGGACTGGGGTGGCCATATTGAACATGTCAAAATCAAGGCAAGGTAACTTATTTATGTTTTTAAAAGACCGTCTTTATTTAACATTGTTACAGTCCATATTGACATACGGACTCATTGGTACTTGCAATTACTTGAAATGTTGCAGACTCTAGTTTTAAAAAATTATGGACGGGAAGCCAAGAAGATTTCGTACATAATTGTTGTTTTCTGAAAGCAATCTATTACCGATAAGAAATTATTTATTGACTAAGATTTATGCAACAATGCCTAAGATTTATTCACAAACATCCATACTATGTAGGTACTGAAACACACTTTTGTTGTTGGATCAAGAATGAGTGGATATTTTAAAGTAGGTTCTCATGCGGATTGCACAGAGACATGATTCTGTCGTATCGCCAAGAACATTTAATATTTTACCATCGAATGTAATTATAGAAAGCAAACCTTACACCTTCAGGAAAAAGGTGAAAAATGGCTGCAAGATGAGAAATTTCCTAATATATCAGATCTGCTGTTGTAGAGATAACCACTCCGTATATTTGTAGCTGTGTAGCTTTTGGGGATGGCTTATGATTCTTCAAGTTTTGCAAAATTTAATATTCCTCCTACCTAATCACCATTGTGAATCTGAGACAAATACACTTTTTTCATTAACATTGTATTTAATAACATAAAAGAAAGAATAATTCTAGTTATTTAAGTCAAAAATGTGTTTACTTAAGTGGTTTATGTAATAAGTTGTGAACTATGATACTTTAATGAAAAAAAAAATAACCCTTGATCGAATGAAGAAAGTAAATTTATCATAATTTATAAATAAATTTACCTACCTTAAATGAAAAGTCATATAATTCTTAAAATCTGTGCCGTTTTCGTGTAACCAAACCTCACATAAAACTAAGAATAAAAGAACTTTTCAGCGACCAGTCGTAGGTCTATCCTGTCCTTCTTTACACAAACCTTTAGCTTCATGAGTAGGTTCTGTGAATTGTTTCTGTGTCTCTATACATAGTTTATCAGTTTTAAAACACCTCTGTTCTTTCATTACATTGTTCAGGAAATGATTTCTGCATCGAAAAGTGTTAAACTCTAAATACGAATTATTACAATACATATTTTAAAATTGTTTAACTTCAACAATATTTTACGTAAATGGTATTATTCAGCTTGTATTCATGTAATACTCATGGTAATGGTTAACTATTAAATTAATAATTTTAAATCCCAATCTGATTACATCTCGGTGAATGAAATTCTTGAATCACGACAATGGGCTGCCATAAATATTGTATTGATGTGCACCATCAAACTGTGTAACTTATGTTGCCCAGTGTCAAGCTTTCTTTGGTAAAACGTTACACAAGAAGGGTGATAAAGAAATATTCTTCGCTAATAATTCACCGCCAACGCGATGTGTTGATAACGAATATTAATATTATGTCATTTCACATCATTATGTTATAAATTATGTTTTTATTTAAATATTTTATTTCATTACATTGCATTGAGTTTATTGTTTTGAATTTACTATATAAAATATATTTAATTTAGATTATCGGTGTTGAAAATTTAACTAATGAATGGAAAATTAATATATTTTTGTAGTAAATTTTAAAAATTTTCAAAAATATATGTCAATAACTTATTGAAATTATCTCTGTACATACATAAAAAATTCACGTCAATTTATTATTTAAATGGTAATACAATAAAAAAAATATTCATTTTATTGTTTTTTTTATTTATTTTAAAATTTGACTACACGTACTACATAATAATAAAGCAATGAGACGTTTTTTACAAGAAATAGTACCTTGCTCACTTTTGAATATCGTTATGTAAAATATTCCTTATTTTAATTGCAACAAAAATTGAACAAAAAAACGGAATAGTCAGCAAGAGAAAAAAAACGGGATAGTCTGCAAGAGAGAGAGAGAGAGAAAAACGGGATAGTCAGCATGAGAGAAAAAAAAACGGAATTTGATATTTTATTTATTTATTTATTTAAAGGACAACATACAGCATATTATAATAAATTATAAAACATAAAGATAATTTGATTAAGAATAAAGCCAATTACAGGTTGTCGCTGAAGTTATTGTAGTATATTAAGATATATTAGGAATGGTTACATATTATGGTGAGATATTGTGTGAATGATGTGTGAAATTGCATATATAAATGTGTCAGTATAATTAAGTGTTAAATTTGATTATGACGATGAAATTTTAAGTTTGATATATTTTTTAAATGTGGGGGCGCTAAGTAAGAATATGTCAATCTCTTGGAAATGCCTATTATATGTATTACAGATTCTGTACATTGTTGCATGTTGAGCATAGTTGGTGTGTTGAGTGGTAAGACGGAAAAGAGGAGTGTGTCTAGTTCTACGGGTAGGGATGTTGAAAGATATATAGTTAAAGAGAGTAGGAAAATCAATTTTATTATTAATAATATTGTGGAGAAGCATCATATCAGATAGAGTACGTCTGTTTTCGAGTGAATCAATGCCATGGTAAATCCTTGCCTCACGATACGATGGGAAATCAAGAAATACTTTTCGATTTATGTGCTTAATAAATATATTTTGTATCCTTTCGATACGGTTTATGTGTGTTGCATAATGGGGAGACCAGACAGGAGATACGTATTCCAGGATAGGGCGAACCAGGGAAAAATAAAGAAGTTTGAGCGTTTTCAAGTTTGTGAATGGTTTGCTGGTTCTGAATAAAAATCCAAGCATTCTGTAAGCCTTATCTATAATGCAGTCGATGTGTAAGTTAAACCTAAGTTTGGTGTCCATAATAACACCAAGGTCTCTAACGTTATCACTAGAAGCAATAGGTTTACCATTGAGAGTATATTTATATGATATGATATTTTGATATAGTCAGCATGAGAGAAAAAAAACGGGATAGTAAGCAAGAGAGAAAAAAAGGGATAGTCAGTAAGAGAAAAATAAAACGAGTTAGTCAGCAAGAGAGACAAAAAACGGGATAGTCAGCAAGAGAGAAAAAAGCGGGATAGTCAGTAAGAGATAAATAAAACGGGATAGTGAGCAAGAGAGAAAAAAGCGGGATAGTCAGTAAGAGAGAAATAAAACGGGATAGTCAGCAAAAAAAATATAGATAGTCAGTAAGAAACGAAACTTTTTTGCTTAAACTAAAAGAAACATTAACTATTACCGGCGGTAAAATCGTCAGCTATTTTGATAGCCTGCGAACATTCCCAAAAGATGTGAGTGAAGATATGAACTAATGACGATGGGGTAACAAAGTCTGCAAACACGACCAGAGATTCGTTTTCTGTGTCAGAGATCAAGAACATAAAGAAACCATCAACAGTCGTTGAGATAGAAATGCACGAATCATTTACTTTTGTACGTTCATTTCGACTAACTCTAAATACGACCATTTTTATCATTGCAATTTATTATTTGAAACCTATCGTTTATCTAAATTATTCGCAGGTTAATTCTATTTCCTGATAAACCGAGATTACGTGAACTGCAAAGTCAGCCCGTGACTGAGCAGTTAAGACAGCAAAATATACACCTATATAAATTCACAGCAGATCAAGGCAGTATGTATCTACATATACATACTTATTATTTAACTTGCATTACTTATGATAGCAAAATTAATTTTATTTATTAAAATCCACTATAACCACGAATGAACTATTTTATACGACCGGTTTCAAATCAACTGCTATTCCTTCAGGATGGATTTCAATTCTGTTCTGAGGAAGAATATAACAGCATGTCAGTTGTTGCACATGACATAATATATTATTATTTAATCAATGTAAAGTTGGTCGAACTTTTAGTTTGGACAGTACAGAATACAAACGATGATATCTATCTAAGTATACTTTGTCGATCAAACTCCATTGATTTATGTTGAAATTTTTTGTAAAAAATGGGTTTAAAAAATTTAGAGATCATAAGTCTTCACTAACCAATATAAGCGAAGAATAAAACGCTGATGACAGTACATAGAATATTTCTTATCTATTATTTTTAGGTACAAACATATAACGATTTAAAGGTCTATTCAAAAGAAGAAGAAGAAGAAGATATAACGATTCTATTGTATTTTGGATAAAAAAAGTATTCTCAAGCCCGATTAAAATTATGATATAATAAACAATTCGGCCTTCTTGGATCAGATGGTCTGATTCCTGAGACAAAGGTCCCAGTTTCGATTCCCGGTGGAGACACAGTTTTAAGGTTTTTAGTCTGAATAAGTGAGACGATGAATATCTGAAGTCTCCAGAATGTGGAATCTTGTTAGCGAAACTTGTGCGTGCTTAATTAATATTTGACGTAGTACCTACCTGTTAATTGCCGGAGAAGCAATAAATAATGAGCATGAGCGATTGCAATCTCCGGCTCCGGATCTTGAGAGATTGTTCAAAAGGACATTATACCTATTCAACTCAAGATAAAAGTAGTTTTCGCAGACTCCTTCTCAACCCTTTACCTAACGGAACATTGTAGATGTGACACGTCATATTTCTGTTTTGTCCCAGGATGGCGACACTTTGGGTTTTCCAGTATCCGAGTCCAACACCAACTGAGTCCAACATCAAAACTAGATAAAATAATACCGACAAACCGCTTTCGGGAGCCTCCCCCTTTGATTCGCCATGCTTGATGAGTCACCGCCAATATCAAGTCGTCCGTCTTGCTCTTCCTCAAGCATGATTGGAGAGAGAGCCGACCTGTTGGCCAGAATCCTAAGACAGGGCTGCAACATCTCCCAACTTTACGAGTAAGATCAATGCGTCTGCAACCCATCCAACCCATAATCATCAACCCATAGAACTTTCGCATATTACATCACTGTAAGCCCCGGTAACGAGAAAGCGTCGCTGAACAACGTTCAATGTAAACACTTTATGTTAAGCTCATCGCATACAATCTTGTACATAGATAATCTCGAAACATCTCGAGAGGCTTGTGGTAAAAACGCCTTCAATATGTCCAAGTTCGAAAGCAATCTTCCCAGCGGCATGTCTTTCGCGTTATTAATTATTTTTCGAATTAATTTTACATTACCTTCGATCCTACATCATGATTCAGGAAGATCATATTGTACTTTTTGAGCACGTAACTTGTTACTGCATTAACGGATTTATCTTTCAATAATTATAATTATTATAGATTGCAAATAGAAAATAAAGTACCTACCAATTAGACAGATAAGGATTACATTGAATAAATTATCGTATGTAAATTCTTATACAAATATGTTGGAAAACCGTACCAACGTCATCAAAAACAAGATCACGACAAAATTCATAATGTGCACAGTTTACATGATACCTTATTCTTCTTCTGCTTTCTTTTGGACTGTGTCCATTGCTCGGTGCCTGTTCCAGGGATACGACCAGACTATCTCGTCATTGCTGGTGTGTCTTCCCTGGGGGTCGGGCGCCCGATGGTAAATTATTGGCCGCTTCGCACTGCACTCTTTCAGAACCTGCCATCTCCACGTGATCTCTCCAGTTTCGCCTTCCTGATCTTCCCCATCAGATATCATCTTCATCGTCGCAAGTCCTCCTTATTTCAGAATTTACGATATTCTCAAGAAAATTTTAATATTTTTCACAGATATTAAAAGAACCTGAATGTCACTTATTTTTATTTATAACAGAAAACCGTACCAGAAAAAATATAAATATTTACATCCAAAATTAAATACATCATTTGCGTAGCACCATTACACATACATGGCAGAACATTTTTTCAATAAACTTTCAACGGGTATAAGAGAGTCAAATCATGAACAGCTAGGTATCAAAATAAAAAAAACACTTTAAAGTAAAACAATAGAAAAAGGGTTAAAAGAATCATGGAGTATAAATTACTTTATTGTCATGATGCTTTTTTTGTATTTTCATTTTGTGGGTTTATGTTTTTTATGTAATTGAATCGTTTAATACGTAGGTACCTACCTACTCACTTTCTCAGCACAAGCATTTTATGATTTTTGACAAATGGAAGAAAAAAAACAGTTTACAGATTTAAAACATTGTAAAAGGTAATATAATATTGTTTTATCGAATAATAAATTAAAAAAATCTTTAAAAGTGTGAAATTGCAAAAAATATGTAGGTATCGTCCAATTATACATGCAGTCTTGTAGATAAAACAAATTCGAGGGTTATAATAAAAATACATTACCACTTCCTTGCACCTTGCGCAAGTGGCCAATTTATTGCCAAACGACAATATCTTCCAACTGACCAGTGTCTGTATTCCGTTGAAGCAAGAATTGCGTGAGAAATTATTTCTAATAAATTTCTCCTGTGCTGGGGATCGAACCCAGGACGCCCGAACAGAAGTCAAACAGCTTACTGACTATGCTACGGCAATCGAGGGCCTATTCCTATTCCAATCATCAATCATCATCATCAGCAATGGCGCTACAGCCCGGTGTGGACCTTGGCCTCCTCAAGAAACTGCCTCCATCCAGCCCTGTCGACAGCAAGTCTCCTCTAATTTGTCTTTCCGATTGCCCTCTACCAGCTATCTCATCCTAGGTCTCCCTCTGCTTCTTCTTCCTTCAGGACAGGTGTCCAATACTTTCTTTGGGACCCGGCTATCCTCCATTCTACAAACGTGTCCGAGCCAACTTAGACGTTGTATTTTGATATATTGGACAACATTTGGTTCGCCATACATTATTTCTAGCTCATGTATAAACCGGATCCTCCAAGATCCTCCTTCACAGGTAGGGCCAAATATTTTGCGAAGTATTTTCCTTTCGAACACCAACAATGCACTTTCGTCAGTCTTGGTCAATGTCCAGCATTCTGATGCATATGTCATGACCGGTCTAAGAAGAGTTTTGTAAATGAGAGTTTTTGTTTTACGAGAGATGAGTCGTGACCTTAGGTGATTTAGCAGTCCACAATAGCATCTATTTGCCGCGGCAAGTCTTGCCCTTATTTAAATTTCCAATACCTATTCATTATTTTTATGTTATTTTTCTTCACTGTTGAAACAATGTCGTAATATTTTATAACGAAGAGTATTAATGTTTCATCAAGCAGTCCTTATCAATGATATGGACTGCTACCAAATCATCAGAGCAGTATCAATGATGTGTAATAAAAACATCTAGCTCTGTCAGGCATGTATGTATGAAATGTGCTCAAACAATTCCATAGGCAGATCTTAACGAAGCGTTTTGGTTGCTCATTTTTTAAGCTGGACAAGTATCGGTCACCATTATCAGTCAAACGTATGATTATTGTGCTGGTGTCCAACCTTCCATTCCTGGAAGAGAAAAAAAATATTAAAAATTATATTTCAGGCAGTTATGATTACATCGGGCATAAAATAACGTTTGTTTGCGAGAAAATATTCTTCGGTAATAGAATTGCCATTTTTACAGTTTATTTTACCACACATTACAAAAAAAGGGGAAATTAAGAACAACCTTTTTGTTGTTAGGTATCTGGCTGCTGATCATAGGGTACGATTCCCGGTGGAGACACAGTTTTTTATTGATCGTGTTTTCAGTCTGGATCTGTGAGACGATAAATATCGTAAATCTCCAGAATGTGGCAACTTGTTATTGGGTGCGTGTTAAATAATTATTTGACATAGTACCTGTTAGTTGCCCGAGAAGGTTCATAAAATAAAAAATAAAAATAAAATAAATAGAGTTAAAATATACTGTAAATCGTTAAAAGAGTGTATGTATAGTTAAGAAAAAATGAGCATTTCGCAAAAAAAATATTTGATTCGAAATAAAACAAAGTTTTACAATTTCATACGTATATTTTGGTTTAAACACCTATCCCTACTTATCAAATGAAAAAAAATAACTTCAATCATTATTTTTTCCCTTCTTTCAGTATTTTTTTGTTGTATTTTTTCTTAGGTATATATTTTTGAGCCTTCACGTTGCTCGAGTTGGTTAGAACAGATAGCTGTATCGCAATAAACCCTTTTTGTGTACAGTTCAATAAAAAATTCTAATCATATTTGTAACAGCTTTAACAGATTTAACGTGTCCGAATTATTTCAATATGAATAATCTAAAAGCAATTAGTGGCAGAAGCGACTATAGCCTTTGGCAAAAATACCTACCAACAAAATATAATAAAGAATAGTTTCAATTATTATAAGCATATACTTATTATGTACTCTTACCTCAATAATGTTGAAATTATAACGTGATGAGGAAAAAAAATATAAATTCAATTATGTTACTGCACATTAGATAAACAATATCTTGTAATGTTTTTTACTATCCACTTCGTTAGAATCGTGGAGAGTTATAACATCATATTATTAGCGTATTTTTTTTTAAATTGTAGCAAAACAATCAATATAGAATATCAATCAATCAATAGAATTTCTCAGCTCTTCGTTCGAAGTACAATCAGCTAGATTATGGAATAGTCTTAGTCCGGATATTGCGTCGTCTTACTCACTTAGTATTTTCAAGAAAAAACTAAAGAAGGAATATTTATCCTTGAACACCTGATCCCGATTTCCTTACCTGTCCTTACCATATCCTTTTTTCTTGCTATGAATTATTATTATTTTTTTTTTGTTTTAATAGTATTTATGTAAGTGTTATACGTATTTTCATTGATTTCTTTTACTCATATTTATTTGCTGTTGTACATACACAATGTTGTAATACTTCGTAATCTGGTTGGTTGGAAGAAATTGCCTAATGGCAATAAGCCCGCCAGTGTACAATTATATTTGTTTATATTATGTACAAGAAGATGTATAAATAAATATAAATAAATAAATAAATAAATATACTGCAAGGTATGGTGGTTTATGAGAAAACAAAAACAGAGAAGCTAAAATTATACTCACCATAAAACCTTACCACCAGCAGTCAGCGATATTGCAATGAGACTCATATAAAATAATGCAAATATCTCAGTATCTCAGAGCGTGTTGTTTATTGATTAAGACACAAAAAACATTTAAGTATTTAATAAGAATTTTCTATTCAATAAAAAAAAGTAATTAAAACATGAAAAGCTGAGTCAGATATGATTGTAGGGAAGACCAAGTGATGAAAGAAACGCACAAATACAAAAGAAATCACAATTTATTCATATCATGGTTGGCAAGGAGTGTTAAATATGATGCAATTTTCTACGCTACCTGAACTAATCTAAATATTTGACATTTTGATGAAACAATTTAATTGTTAAATTACAATTTACAAGTTTTCAAATGTTTTTTAGACCATGTGGTGTATAATAAAAAGAAGAAATATCAAACATGACATAATTAAACAGATTGAATCTAAATTTTCAAATAATATCAATTTTTCATATGTTTTTTTAATCAATTAGAAATGAAACAATTTTGTGAGTTTGCATCTTCTTGAAGATGATCAGCAGGTACAATTGTTGAGATGAAAACTACCATCGTAGTATTTACGTCGATCAGAAGTCCAATTTACAGGTGTTTTAGTCATTATCAAGTCATGATGTGCAAATATGAGTATGCACCAACCATGATATCTAAAATTATTCATTTTTCATCATCCATGGTATACATAGTAAAATACACCAATGTTGAAGAATGATGAAAAGACAGCATGAACGAAACAAAAGACAAGAAAAGGGAAAGAAAGAAAAAGAAAGTAAGGAAGCAAGTAAGTAAGCAAGTAAGTAGGTAAGTAAGTAAGTAAGTAAGGAAGCAAGGAGGCGGTTATATTTCCTGCAAGAATTCAGTTAAATTAGCGAACGTGACTCATGCCAGATATTTTATATAGACGAGGATCGATGAAACTAGATAAAGAACTTACCCAGCCTCCTTTGAACTTAAAATTCCAGTCTTTGCTGGTTAGTTTTACGTCCGCCATTCTGTTTGGCGACATGTGACACCTCGTGTCGGCTGTCAGCGTTGAAAAGGAAGGCATAGATACCTCGATCCGCCTATCTAATCCGTTCACGGCTGTGTTCGCCTTACAACTTGTTAGAAATATTTTCCAATATTGCGAAGTGCGTTCGCTTAAGACATTTTTATAAACATTAAAATTAAAATAGTCAGGTAGTGACGTGCAGATACAAAATAACGTTACAATACATACAAAGTATAACCTACATATATGAATAAAGTATAATAAATATAATGAAAATAGCATTTTCATGTATCAAATGTTAACTTAAAACACTGTCATAACTATACATTTCAAATACAGACATTTTTTTATAGAATAATAAAGTATATTTTAAAGTATTTTTTAGACGCCTAATATGAAATTCGTGGGTTCACTTTTGTGTTTATTTATTTAAAAATCCTTTTTTACAAGTATACTTACTTTACTTTTTGTTTGGCATTGGCTTCTCTACGCCATCGGCTGCATCATACTTCGGCTATTCAAAGCCCCGGCTCCCATCCAGTCAGCCAGTTTACGGCCTCCGGGGTTGCATCATGGATATCCATCCATCCCCCCGGATATCTCCTCGTCAGGCACTCCTCTACCAGATGTTGGACAGTCTGGTTAGTTGCTCCACAGTCACACTCCGGAGAATCTCTTTTGCCCCATTTCCACATGAGGTGATTGCAGCGCCCCTGTCCTGTGCGGATTCTGTTTTGCTGGACCCAGACTTTACGGGAAAGGTTAAAGCCCGGGACCTTCAAGGTGGGATCTTGAATGATATCCTTATTTTTTATTGGATCTGCATCTTTCCACCTCTCTCTCCATGCACTAGGCAGATCGAAGTTTGTCAGGTCTTCTGACCAGATAGGTTTTCTGGACCGCAAACGCTGTCTTGGAGGCTGGAAGATATCCTGGAAAGCTGAGATTTCGGGGTTTCTGCTGATCTTTACAAGTTCTCTGGCTGAGGCCTGCTTTCTGCGCAGTTCGGGGGGGCCTATGTTTGAAAGTACTGGTAGCCACAGGAGTGGGGTAGACCTCACACATCCCGTGATTGTCCTCATAGTTTTACTCAGCTCAGTATCAAGGATTCTACAATGCGCGCTTCTTGCCCATACTGGTGAGCAATATTCCGCAGCGCTGTAAACAAGAGCAATCGCTGACGTGCGCAATACCTCAGCCGTGCTTCCCCACGTTGTGCCAGTGAGCTTCATGATTATGTTGTTTCTGGCCTTTACTTTGTTTCTTAAAGATTGTAGGTGGGTGCCATATGTTAGAGATCTGTCAAGCTTTACACCGAGATATCTAGGGTTGCTCTCATACGGCACCTTTTCGCCACACATGGAAACATTCAGTTCTTTTTTTGCCTGCTGATTGTTTAGGTGCAAAGTTGTCGCTACTGTTTTCCTAGGATTTGGTTTTAGGTGCCAATAATTGAAGTAGTTTTGTAGGATCTGCAAGTCAGTGTTTAAAACAAATTCCAGATCATCAAAACTTGTCGCTTGAGTCACAGGAGCCACATCATCTGCGTAGACAAACTTTCTAGAGGCGGTTACAGGAATGTCTGCCGTGTATAGATTAAACAGCATCGGAGACAAAACCGATCCTTGAGGCAGTCCGTTTTTGAGTATTCTTGTTCTGCTTATGCTGCCTCCTAAGAAGACTCTCACCCTTCTATTAGACAACATATTGTCCAGGAGATTGTAAAAAGATTTACTCTGTATTATATTAAGTGTCTTCAGCAAGAGGCCTCTCCTCCATACCGTATCATAAGCCGATGTTAAATCCAGTAAGATCAGACCAGTTTTTTCTCCCCTTTGAAAACCATTTTCGATGCAAGTTGTCAGTGACAGTACCTGTTCGCAGGTACTTCGTCCCACACGAAAGCCAGCTTGTTCCACCGGCAGGTGAGGTTCTACAAATGGGGACATTCTGTCCGCCAGCACTCTCTCGAACAGTTTGTACACGACCGAAAGTAGGGCTATAGGTCTGTAGTTTTTCGGATCTTGGGCGGGTTTTCCCGGCTTTAAAATTGCTATAACCTTGGTCTCTCGCCATGATTTAGGTATCTTTCCAGTGAGTAGTACTCCAGTAAAAAAGGCGGCAATCCAACTTACAGCTCTCTCCCCCAAACGCATAAGGAACTCAGGAAGGACACCGTCCATGCCTGCAGCTTTTCCGCGCTTAAGCTTTCCTATGGCTTTGGTCACTTCTTCGGGTTTTACCTCAGTGACTATTGAGTGGGTGTTAGCACAGGTTTTTAATTTGTCTCTCAGTTTCTCTTTTAAGTGGTTTTTCTGCGTTTTCGAAGGTTTAATATTGGATGTCTCAAAAATACTATTGACTATTTGGTTTGGTGTTACTGTAGGCTCTCTCTTTGCTGGCGGGGCGGCACCTAGTTTCCTCAGAAGGGACCAGCTCTTTTGGCTAGAATGTGTGAAGTCTAGTTCCTCCACGCGCTCCGTCCATCTTTTACGTCTCTCCTCATCCAGCATGCGTATGAGGTGGTAGGCCTCCGTTTCATCCCCGCTGTGCTGGTATTTCTGCATTAACTTATCACATTCCTTATTCCAGCCTGGTATGTAGGATTTTCGGTGACCTTTGGGAATAGACCTTTGCGCCGCCACTCTCAGAAGTCTTTCAAAGCGGGAATAGTTTTCTATGCTAGGTTTAATTCTGTTTACGGTATCTTCAATGCATTTGGTGTAGTTTTCCCAGTTTGCCTTTCTCAAATTCCATCTGAGCAGATATGGTTGCTCCAAAACGGGGATATGTAGGCCGATGCTCACTATTACTGGGAGGTGTTGGCTCTTGGGGAATCCCTTCAGTATAGTCTTGGTTGACATTATGGGCATGCCTTCAGTGTTTGTGGAAACAAAACATAAGTCGGGTGAAGTAGTTGTACCCCATCGAGCAGATCGGAAGGTACCCCCCTGTTTTGAATCATATAGAAGGTGTAAGTTGTTTTCAGAGGACCAGTCACTCAGCATGTCTCCATCTGCATCATCGTCAGTGTATCCCCATTGAGTACTACGGGAATTGAAATCTCCAATGTAGATAGTTGGGTGTGGGCATGTTTTTATTGCTCCTTCTGACCAGCTTCTTGAAGGGGGCTTATAGACATTTACTATATAGAGGTTTCCAACTTTAGTGGTTATAGAGAACTCGTCTTCGTCGATGGCGTAAGCCTCAGATGCTAGTCTTGGTTTTACATAAGTGGCGATTCCATGCCTTTTGTGGTTCTTATAATGTATTAAGGTAAAACCAGGAACCTCCAGTTTGCGTGTGTCTTCTTCTGGGATATGGGTCTCCTGGATGGTTAGTACGTCCACCCGCTCCATTAATTTTCCCAGTATCTCAGCCTTTGCTCTAGTCATACCTTCGACATTTATTTGTCCTATTTCAAGGTTTGTTACTGGATTATCTAGGTCGTCAGTTCGTTTAAAAAATTTTGGATTTTTACCCGTGGAGGGGTCGTCTGAGTGGTCTTTAAAAAGACCTTTTTTGCCAATGTGGCCGTGAGTTCGTTTGACGTACGGCCGCCGGTTTTGTGCTATTTGGTTTCGTGCAATGCGTTTATTTTTTTCTACGTTTTTCATCATTTTATTCGTTTTTGGTATGCGTTTTTTCTTCTTTTATGATCGTTTTATAAGGCACTACTCACAGGGGAGACCACGAGAAGGTATAGAAGGTATAGAAGGTATTACAAGTATAATACTATCTGATGTAGATACACTATAATTTGATACAGTAGTAAATAAAATGTATAAAACCATAATTGAGTTATAGGTTAATTTTAAGTCATCAGTGTATAATATACACTGTATATATTATATTTATTATATCAATAATATATACACTGATGAAAATCAAGTCTATTATTTTTTATTCGTTATAGTGGAAGGTTGAAGTGAAACAGATGTGCAAGTGTGCCTATTTATTTATATTTTATTTAATTATATTTTTAAATTTCCTATATATTTGTTATGAATTAATTATTTATATATATTTTTAACTGACTTAAATATTTATTAATTAATTTACTTATTTATTTATATATTATTTTATTTATTTATTTATTTATTCAGTCATGTTTTTTATTTATTAATTAATTAATTTATTTATTTATTTATGTTTTTTTTTAATTAATTAATTAATTAATGTATTTATTTATTTATTTATTTATTTATTTATTCATTTATTCATTTATTCATTTATTCATTTATTCATTTATTCATTTATTCATTTATTCATTTATTTATTTATATATTTATTTATTTATTTATTTATTATTTATTTATATATTTATTTATTTATTTATTTATTTATTTATTTATTTATTTATTTATTTCATTATTTATTTATTTATTTATATATTTATTTACTTATTTATTTATTTACTTATTAAATAATTTATTTATTTGGTACAATAAGAGTTTTATACTATAATATGAGCATGAGTTTTTAATTATAATATATAAAACAATGAGTTTTTAATTATAATAGGTCAGGTGGCTAAGGTTAACCAAAAATATGCAAGAAAACTCCTAAATACTGGAAAAAATATATAATAATGTGGGTGTGAAAATATGACCTTTTGGAAAAAAAAACTTTGGGGGCGAGATATTGTGTATCGTTGAATAGGTCTATTATGTCACGGTATTTATTAAATCAACATGACATATGGGACATGGGTATATACGCATATGCCGTGCTTTCTTCGATAAGATCATGGACACCCCCCGAACACTTGATTGATATCACAAGTGTCAAATCGAATGTATTAGGTACCTATTACCGGTTCGGCAATAATAAAATATTGTTTTATTTTTATTTATTAGGGAAAAACCAATAACTTCTACAATATTTCAAAACATATATTAATGTATATAATTAATAAGGGCATGATAAATAAAGCACTTAGTGGATTTTACGAAATCATCATAGAAAAGAAAATTTAAAAATGAAAAAAATAAATAAAGTAGGTAGGTACAATAATTTGATATTGTACACAAATTAAACAAAGAAAAGTTAGCAAAGGCAGCATCGAGGAAGAGAATACAGGAAAGGAGAGAACTCTTAAGGAAGTCTAAGTTGCCAACATGACTCCAATTTTATCTGCATTGTGGAGTGTTCATTCTTTTGACATATATGTTATCACAAAACAAATCCAAATTATTGAATACATTACACATTATAAGTGTGTGAAGCATATTCTATCTAAAGGATTGAGATACAAAGTTTGACAGAAAGTATTATAATTTTATTGTTAAATGCAGTGTTTTTTTTTTCAAAGACAAAGGTTTATGCTACTATATAATTTCATCTGAAAAAAACATTCGAAATACTCTCACGTCCGGGATATTTATTATATTTTTTTAAAGAAAGCATGCATTATAAATTTACTTCATAAAATACGTAGACCCAGGTTCGAATCCTGCCTCAACCGATATCGTCCACTATATCACAAGCATTCGCTTATTTAATGTAACGTACGAGGATTATTATGTTTTCGTTTCAAGGAAATATGCTTACGAAAATTCATTTATAAAAAGTTACAATCGAAATGTGCTATTTAAAAAAGGTATTGAGGGATTGTTAAAAAAGAAAATTATGTCCACTTTATTTAAAACGGAGAGTTTAGCGTTGGACACAACCCACTTGTTTGTTAGTACCCATTTCGTTTGTACGCGTTTGTACTTATATTGCCCATTGGTATACCTATATATCTAATGTTGTTATTCAACAAAGAAAAATGTATACATCATTCGTTATTTAATTTGATGAAAGTAAATAATGGCCACAAGCGGTAATTACTTATGAATGACTAAATAATAATTTTAATGTAAGTGTTTTTTTTTTTTAAATAAATATATTATAATCATGAGTGACCGACAAAAATGTAATGGCGTCGGCTGTGCAAAACTAAGGCATCACTTTGTTGGTAGATGCGCAAACCTTTCCTCCCAACGCCGAAAATTGACAAGGTAATTGCTAACACCTACCTATAACATAAATTGTTTGAAAAGATTGAAAAAGAAACTACAGTTATTGTCAAATAACACGAAAATTCACGTGGGCTGCGCAAAACGAAAATTTGAATTTTTCGCTTGGTGAAAAATCTATGCAAATCGCCCCGATTCACGAAAAAATTATATCTAGTTATTTGCCGGGAAAAAAACTACAATGCAAAGTGCACAAAGGTGGCTTTGTTGCTATTAGGTAATCTCAAAGCCATTTCACACCATCCAATATTGGTGAATTTTCTACATATACATACTTGCTTCTGATAACAATGTATAAATAATGGGGTTGTGGCCAACACTAAACATTGTTTTTATTAAAATTTCAAACCATTTTTCATAGTCAGATTGTTTTTTTTTTTTTTTAATATGTCCACGTAGGGGACGCCAGCTATTAGGATTTGGGTCCATTTTACTCTTCCGAAGAAGCGCACTACGTAGCGTTGGGAGGGGTTTGCAATCTAGAAAAGAGTTTATTAATTCGGATTTTAAAAAGATTCGGGTTGTATGAAGGTGGAAACACAGAATTCGGAAGATCGTTCCACAGTCGGGCTGCTGTATTAATAAAGGAGTTCGAGAAGCGTAGTACTATCATAAATTTTATGCACACATGATGAAAAATATAAAAACGAATGAGATGTGGTCAACACTTGATTATTAACAATACTTTTGTTCAAAATATAAACTATTCCCCATTATCCAATAGTTTTAAAATTTTCTACACACATTTGCTTTTGATGAAAACGAATGGGTTGTGGCCAACACTAACCTCTTAACAACGTTTATAATTAGTCATATTTAAAACCATCAACGTTAATAATAATTAGTCATATTTTATAAACTTTGTGCATACTTGATGTTATTATATAAAAACGAATGGGTTGTGGCCAACACTCAACTCTTTACAATAATTAAATTCCAGCAAATTTCAAACCACTTTCCACATTCCTTTTTTCCAGAAGTTTTGTTTACACTGTATACTAAGGAGTGGGTTGGCCAATTTTATTTTTTTATGACGCTTATAATCAATCAAATTTTAAACCACTTCCCATCTAACTGATTTTTTTGTGACACTATTATAAAAACTATTGCTTATTTCTTCGTCACATATTTACATTCTTGGCCAAGGACGGGGCATTTAAGCTAGTATAACAATAAATAAATAAATAGACTGATACCTTTTTCTTTGGGAATCATGGCGTAGCAAATTAAACAGTTGACAATGTGACTGTACTTGACGTTTTAAGAGTGTACCTACAATGCAAATTTAAACATTATTTGAACGTAACTCTTAACTAGTATAAATTTAACACTAACGATCAGCTAACGAATTCTTCGCATTATTTATGTACAATCAAAGAAACGACATTAAGAAATAATAATTGAGAATTATTACGGAGCTGCGTTATTCAATAGAATGGACTTAATTAGCATCATTAAGAACGAACGGTTGAGTACATATGTTAGTGAAACATGCAAATATTATTTCAAAACAAACGTGTAACATCTCGAATTATTATTTTAATAGTGTCATTAGAAATTCGTTTTTTTTTTATTTCATGTTAGAGTCCGCTTAGTTAACAACGATGTCTGAAGGTATCCATATTGTGCAATAGAGACGGCTTATTAAATTTAATAATGAATGAACCCCTTAATTCCTTCGATTCGGAATCAATTCATAATGCCGACGTTATGTCTGTTTACGTTGGGTCAGTAAAAAAAACTTGAATTTATTCTAGAGATCTGCTGACTAAATCATGTTGACACTTATTGTACCACGGTATAGACATTCCATTTGCGCCCGTTTAAGTACCATTTGCGTCCGCTCTCCTGATTACAAGTCACGCCTTCTTTTAAAAAATTATACAGACATACATACCATCATGCCATGTTCCTTGCGGGGTAGACAGGGAGAACCGAACACCCCTTTTTCGTCAACATTCATACATCGTCTTATACATGTTCATCTGTCGTTCACGCTTCTTAAATTTCCGTCTTTCACAATATCATTCACATGGTCATGCCATCCTTTTCTTGGGTGCCCACGACCTCTTAATCCAATATTGTCAGCTTTATATCCTTCTTTTGTTAGGCGTTCTTCATTAATTCTTCCCAAGTAGCTAAACCATCTCAATGTGTTAACTTTCATTTTGTTAATTAGATCTTTCTTCGCCTTACATTATTTCATTGTATCTTCATTTCATACCCTGTAATACATCTTTCCATTACACATTCTTCCAAGCGATCTCATTTCAACTGCATTTATTTTAAAAGGTTAACTTTACTATTTTCAATAGAGGTGCGAAAAGTGTCTTAGAGTACACACAGTCGCATTTATATTTCATATTTATAAATTATTAGTTCCAAAGAATCGATCATCATCCTAATTGAGTCCATCCCAAGGTATCATCCTAATAGGCGTGATGACAGTAAGAAAAAATCATTGAAATTATGATTTTATAAAATAAAATATGTTATAAAGATTTGAAAAAATATATTTATTTTCATTTTAAAAGAGCGAATAATATTAATATTATTAAAATAAAAATACAAAATATGTTTGTCCGCCATTTTATGTGAAACACCAATCAGAGCGCATGACGTCACCATATTGTTACTGTCAATTGTGTTTGTTACTGTCAACTGTAGTGTTGTTCGAAATGGCTATTTTTTTCATAACAAGCTATATGGAATATGCTGCTTATTTTTAACATGCTATTTTTATTTATTGATTTATTTGGTTTATTTGGGACGATAAACCAAATAATATCGCTATCCGCTCTATTGAATCGTTGACGCATCTGTTATAACACGCACCGAGTATTGTAACGTGGTGGAGAATATTTAACGTTTCAGAAATAAATAACTTGGTGGCTTTCATTGCTTGATTATAAAATAAAATGATGTTATTATATTGTTTGTGGGAGTTATGTAATAGGTGTGATGAAAATAGAATGTTATGTAATAGGTGTGACGACTGTAAGAAAAAAATCATTTAAATTATGATTTTAAAAAATAAAATAGGTTATAAAGATTTAAAAAATGTACTTATTTTCATTTTAAAGGAGTGAATAATAATATTATAAATATAAAAATACAAAATCTGTTAGTCCGCCATTATATGAGAAAAAACAATCAGAGCGCACGACGTCATAGTATGGTCGCGTCAATTCTTCTGATAGTCTTCAATACAATATACGCATTAATTGTCGGTCTGGACAATGTTTATTTTGGTGTTATCGATATATTAATATTTTAATTAGGTACTTAAAACTAAAACAAAACAATAAAATAGCAATGGAACAAGGATTCATCAAAGCAAATAGTTTCAATTTACCTAGATACTCGCCTACCTATCGGGGGACACTATGGGCCGGTATTACAGTGTGAGTTTAAGAGCTATACTCAAGTTTCACAAAAATATAGCGTATTACAGTGTCCGTTTAGGCCTAATCTTCCCTCAAATATGTCACTAAAACGACAAATATTTAACTCAACGTTTCTGGCAGATTAAGTACTTAACTGTGAGTCAACTGTCATTTGCTAGGCAACTCGTGTAGTTTCAGTTTCTATCACTAGAGGCGTTAGGCAACGTGTGTAGTTTCAGTGTTGTATCACTAAAGGCGTTAGTTGTATCGACGGTGGCGCGACACAACAAAACAAACTGACAGCCGTATTGAACATGGGCATTTAAAAGCATTATTTTGGTGAAAAAAATTAAATTTACCATGTTGGATAATAAAACAATGGTATTTAAAGTCGTAGCGTCCCGTTTTGTATTTCGTATTATTTGAGGTTATTTAAATTTGACAGATAATAACCACAGAAAAAGTGAAATATGTCTATAATTGAAGATTTAGTAACTGACATGTTATATTGCACTGTAATACGGAAATGGATTCAATCTCCCCTTAACATTAATCTTGAGTTTAACAAACTCAATGAGTTGAGGGCCGACTGTAATATCGGGCCTAAGTTTATTGTATTTTGTATGTAACTTAGTTCTTATTGAATAAATAAATAAATAATGAACGCTCGCAACGTATGGTAAACTAATTTAGTTTTAGTATTCTACAATTTTGTCACGCGATGGTGAGCTGACGAACGTTCGACATGTTATGATGCTGGTCACTGCCAAACTAAACTAGCAAGCTATATTTTTTTCATGCAATGAAGCGATTCGCGAAACGACGGCGATTACGCGAAGCATGCGTTTTAAAACATCGTTACAATTTTAGCAGCATACGAATTATTACATAGCGCTCGTTATTTGTATTGTGTTAATAACAAGCTATATTTATCTGCTATCGTTATTTTTAGCAATAGCAGCCATAGTAGTTATTTTTCTGCCTGTCTTAACTACTCTTAACTAGAATGGAACTTTTGATGGTCGGATATTTCTTTGCGTCGAACAAAGACTTTTGATCATCAGAATTTCGAAACGTAAAAACTTAATAATAAGTACATATAAGTACTTTATTTATCTGTAATTTAAATACAACTTACATCTCGAAAATCGATAAAATATGCTCCTTCTTCTCTCTACATTATGTGTTCATAAGCTAAAAACATACGCGGGAAACGTATGATGGCCTATTTTGACGTTTGGACATTAATGAAGTTCTTTATATGCTTATTGCCTAAATAATGGTAAATATTATATTATTGAGAGCTAAAAGTGGGGGAACAAATACTGTACTTCATTGTAAACGCGTACTTAATAAAATACACTTATGTCTCGCCGTGCGAAATTTAATCACTTATTTCTCTTTTTTTTCGCGTGGGACGAAAACATATACCTCAGTAGGTGTTTTTTTTCGTCGTGTTTGTACATTTAGGGACCGCACAACACTTATGCACTTTTGAATTGATTATAAATACACAAATCGTCCTAGAATACATATATTACATATAGTAGTGATATGCAGTTTACAATATCGTGACGTCACCGTCAGGGTCGGCAGCCGCCATGATACTACAAGCGTTTTTTGGCGTAAATGTCAAATTTGATTTTAAAATGGCGATTTTTGCTACTAAACCTTTATTTTATGTAGAAATGTATATATATTTGAAAACAGTGAATGCGTAAAAACATCGTGAGATAGTTTTTCAAAATTAGTCATCATGCCTATTGTGAATGGGGCTCACAGTCGAAGAATGGGCACAAGTGGTAGGATTCTCTTGTCCCGGCGCGCGGCGGGTGCAAACGGGGTTTCCTAAATTACATAATTGAAAAACTTTATTAAAATCATTGGTTGTCATTCTGGTCCTTACCTCCGTCTATTGGATTTTTTTACCTTTCATGATGAAAGGTAAATGTTTTGTCCGATACTGAAGAACACACAGCGTGCATAGAAAAATGCCAATTTATTTTGTAAGAATGTAAAATTCTACGTGATAACAAGTGTTTACCCTTTTATTTTCAAGATTTAAATTTAGAGGCAATACGCCTCATATAAATAAAAAATTTACTTGCCTCCATATGCCAAAAGTGATAAAAAGGCATATATTCCATACGGCTTTATTATCAAAGCATACAAACGGCATTTGTTCTGATAGCCTAGTCTTCACACCAGATTTCTTGAACCTAACCTACAAATTTTTGGTAAAAATAGGTCGGTTAGGTTTGTTCGTAGTCATAATTGCGACAGGCGTGAGCCAATCTACTGTACTTTTATACTTTTTTTTAATATATAATGCAACTGACGTGAGCCAGTCACATTAGATAAATTAAAACGAGTGGGTTGTAGCCTTTGTCTTCTTTAGAGGTTGACAATCTCTAGATGCATTTTTATGAAGTACACATTCTATTAGATTCTTAAACAAATATAAGATTCCGAGAGGACAAAAGTTTTCACAATACACCATACACACAAAAACATTGTCATGAAACTCATGGTATACATTTTTTACATGATACCTGTTGATAAATTTTAAGTTAAATTGCATTACTAGCAAGATGACTATGCACGAGACAGTGTATCAATTTTGATGGGGCGATGTATGTGTCAAGATAGAAGAATGTGGTGGTCGGTTCTTACTGCCTACCCCTTGAGGAAGATAGAAGTGGAGAGTAAAAAATACACTTGTTTATAGAGACACATACAATATCAATATGAAGTTGATCACTCAATTTTCTCTTACTGAAGCTATTTTACTTCGGTTAAATACATTTTTCTTACAAATACGCCGTACGCCATGCATACAAACACATCACGACAAAACTCACAGTGTACACTCTCTACATGATACCCGTTGAGAAATTGATGTAAAAAAATAAGCTTAAAAATTGTGAAATCATGACTCTCCACTATTCCATAGTGTGGAAAGTAAAAAGTAACTAAATTTTAAAAACAATAACTAAATTGGTGTGAATACCAGACAAACCGTCTGTATATGATTTGTCAAATCAAAATCTGGTTTGAAGACTAGGCTATAGTATTTTGTTCCACACAAACCAGTATATGGCGTTTGTTAAAAATAACGTCACATGTACAGAAAGATATAAACAAATAAATTAAATTCGGTTCGGGCACTTCATAAAATAACAATAATTGTACATTTTTTTTAGAATGGAAAGTTTAATGAAATGAAATTCGCATCTGTCTTAATATGAATGGATTTATTACAAACGTTATTTCGGTCCATTGTGCTAATCATGCGAGTAATTGGTAGAACAGTGACCATATTCAGATAAAGCAAGAACAGTCCTATTGATATTCGGTACCAATTGCAATATCACGTCGTTATTCAATTTGTATTAAAAAGACATGTGTCCATTGTGTATTATTAATCTTTCCTTTCAATATTAAATTAAGAAAAGATTTTTCTCTCTCGTTATCCAAAGTTGCAATGAAAGAAATATAATATTAAAGAGGATTGTATAGCGTTGTTAAATAAAACGAGTGGGTTGTGACCAACGCTGAACTCCTCACGAACAAGTCATTTCTATAAAGTATTCAAATTTTGTATAGAAAATTTTCAGCATTTTCATGAAATGAGTTTGTTAAATTATTTTTTATTTAAATATTTTATTATGAAAACTTGATAACTCTTCAATGCCATTGTATGAAAGTGATGTGCCTTTTAACGAATTTGAAAAAAAAAATTTCAAATTTAAATTTTCCTGAGCTTGGGGTCACTTTGAAATATTTGACAGTTAAAAAAATTGAGAATTCTATTCATATATCGTTCAAAATCTAATGGAATCTAATCGAGTATTAGATATACATATTTGCAAAATTTAAATAGAATCGAATGAGTACTTTAGTCTATAATCGATAAAGTAAAATGAACACGCCGTACATAGCACACTGCACACTGCACACAGCATATAGCACACACACACAGATACATTGTGATGAAACTTTCAGAATACAATCTCAGCATGATACTAGTTGATAATCTGCAAAAAAAATAGCCTTAAAAATTGCGAAATCATAACTCCCCACTATATCCCCTTGGGTTAGTGAGGAGTAAAAATGCTAGGTAATTGTATTTTATTTTCTAGTTTATATTATGGTTTAACATTTTTTCGATTTTTTTTCGTCTGCTCATGTATTTATTAATATACATACATACCATACCATCACGCCATATCCCTTACGGGGTAAGCAGGGGGAACCGAGCGCCATACTCCTCTATTTTTGCACAGATTTCTGGCTTTCTTTACATCCATGTATCGTCTAATATATTAAATTAATTGTTTAAACTAGATGTATTTATTTTCATACATGTTTTTACATCTAAATAAATGTTACTTTTACTACAAATGAGGTTCAAAACCACCCATTCTGTATGTTGCCGTTTTTAGGGAGATGTGGTTGTTGTTTAGAGATGCACACATGTGTCCTGCTTCCTTTATGTGGTAATGCACTTTCGCACACCTTTCGCTGATAACGTCACATTGTGGGATATGGAATCGCATACAATTAAGTAAAATATAAAATTACAAGCAAATCACTAATGTCAAAAGGTGCACTTAAATGAAGAATGATCAAACATGATTTTATAATGCATCGAAATAAATATGAACAAATGATTTCAATTTTGAGTAGTATTTTTAACTGTAATAACACAAACAGAAATACAAATATATCATGTACATAATACGTACTAGGCAACCATATATCAAAATTGGAGAATAATAATCTTTCATTCAAAAAACCGATTTCAAAATTAATAAGTGTCAATATAGGATAATATGGCGTTCAGTTCTCTCTGCCTACCCCATGACGGACATGGTCTATATGATTATATTATCTTTCAAGCTATTGGCCTATAATCTCTATTAGTGGCTGTGCCCTCATATAAAATAAAAAAAAACGCCTATAAAATAATACATGTATTACAGATTGCTGACGCCTTAGAAATTTGAAGAGATTATTTTTTCCTCATGAATCCTCTCATCAGAACTCAATGAAACTTACATGTTTGATCACCTCTTAAACACTCCCTTCCTATAAAAAACGGATAATTTGGTAAATAATAGCTGTCTGAATCGAAAATTCAATGTTTGATGATTTTCTCATTTGTTTTTTCGCTATACAAACCACCACCCGCTCTGCATATGGGGACTGTAATCGGCCCCTTCACAGAACGCTAAATGAGCGACAAAAAATACGAAAAGTAGCTCTAAGAGCTCTCGAGATTAACAATCTCGGCACCATATGTGCAAAAAATAAACAACCAACGAATGTGAATAAAAGATTCACACCCGTGGACTGTCATCGACTTATCTTTTCAATGTAAAGCATTTAAGGTGTGACTAAGAACTCTTAAAAAAATAGACTAGAGAATCAACCTATAGTAATTCTCATTTATTTTATTTATTTATTTATACCTTACAATAGTTATTGATTCTGCAATGCCCCACTAGGCAAAAAAATCTGTGCCGTGACAGTGACACTGAATTAGATGATGCCAACATCAATCGTACATAAAAAGTGAACAATGAAATAAAAAAATACATAACTACCTAATATAAAAAAAATGCACAAATATACTTAGAGCAAAATATAGTATGGGGTCGAAAGCTATGTGTGAAAAATCTCCTCTGCATAGTGTCTGCCTGATACTAAGAGCCATTTCTTTATTTCAGTTTTAAAGGCATGAATATTTTACGTTTGTTTAATGTTTTTGTCGAGCTTATTGAATGTTCTAGGAGCAATGACTCCAAAACGTCTCTGTCCAAACGAGGCACAGAGAAGTTCAGTTCATTTGCTCATGGATCCAATAATCAGATCTTGATTACATTGAAATGTCACCGATCGGAAGATACCACTTTTTTTTTGAAAAAGAATCATCGAAATCGGACCTCGTCGTAAAAATTGATAACCTCTCTAAAAAGTCTTAATATCTATAATAATGATGAAGTAATCACAGCATGTGTTACTTTACTAATGGCCATATCTTTTCATTAATTAATCATTTCATATATTATATTATATACTAAATAGATAATATCATTAATTCACTATATAACATACCTCGTTGTAATTCACCATCTCTAAGTGGATCAATAATTAATATTTGATTCATTGCGAATGTCCTCAGAGGTCACTGTTACACCATGTGGTCATCAAAATGCAATTTTTTTTTACTTTCAAATACTATGGCCTGGTCTAACAATCAGGTAATTAATAGTATAATTTTAAATGCTTCGATGGCAGAGCGGTTAGCGCTCTGGGATGGTAATGCAGTGGTCGCGAGTTCGAATCCTGCCTCGACCGATTTCGTTCACCTATAGCACAAGTATTCATGCTTAATTTATGGAATGTAGGAAGATGTACATAACTCTTCTCAGACCTGTCGTAGTGTATGGACCTAAATGCTGGGTCTTAACAAAAAGAGACGAAAACAGCCTCTTGATATTTGAAAGGAAAGATTTTTGGCCCAGTAAATGATAATGGACTTTGGAGGATGCGATATAATCACGAACTACAGGCATTATATGACGAACCCAACATTATACAAGTCATAAAAGTACCGTAGACTGCAGTGGTTGGGACATGTCAGCCGGATGAATGATGATCGTGTCCCCAAAAAGGTTCTTAATACCAATCCAGAGGACAGAAGAAGTTGAGGCAGGCCCAAGCTACATAAGAGCGATCGGAATAGCAAACTGGAGGAGAGCGGTGGAGGACAGGGACTGCTGGAGAAGAATTCTGGAGGAGGCCAGGGCCCACACAGGGCTGTAGCGCCAATGATGATGATGATGAGGAAGATGTATATGTACTTATTTAACAATGACATATTTATTTAAAAAAAACACATTAAAATTCGTTTTTTTTTTGCTGTGAGGTACCGGCTTAGAATAGTGCTTCCACTTTTTTTATTATTATCGTTTTAGAGTATCCCGTAAGAGCCGCGTTGGTACCTGATTGAAAATACAAGAGGCAATATTTATATATTTATAAAATAAAAAACCTAATCCATAGTTAACCT
This sequence comes from Molanna angustata, assembly GCA_963576475.1. Taxonomy (NCBI): domain Eukaryota; kingdom Metazoa; phylum Arthropoda; class Insecta; order Trichoptera; family Molannidae; genus Molanna; species Molanna angustata. The sequence continues at coordinate 38,260,189 of OY754968.1, read as the reverse complement.
AATCCATATAGCAAGCATCCTCAGAAGCGAAGAATATAAGTAGGTACTGAACGTTATTAATAACTTTTTGTACCCATGTTCAATCAAGATGAGTCATACAACGTTAGATGGCTCTTTTCAAGTGCATAAAATTATACTTTGAAATTTGCCCCCCTGGTTCAATACTTTTCAAACTTAAAATTATAAATAACGGTCGAATTTCGAACTCTGTTTGGTGACTATTCTATAGGTAGGTACCTAAATTGTAGATTTATCAGGTGTGTAGGTATGTATATAATATACTGTTGGTATATCCCGAAGAATGTGCCAATTGTTGATGTGAAAATCCACCCACTATTAGCAATAATAATAATTCAATAATGCAATAACATCGATGTGAAATTACTTTTGTCTCAATCGTGAGTGACAAACCCATTACACAGACATATCTACATTACCTATAGGTATACTCTTTTTACAATATACCAACAAATCTTTCTCCGTAGGTACCTATGTAAGTAAGTAAGTACCTATATAATTTAGTCGCATCAATAAATATAAGGTACACTATTAAGAGGGTGTCTGCTGCCAACGTACCTATTTTTTCAATTTGATATACCATCATTATTACTTAACGAATCATTTTGAAAAAAATAACCTAGTTATTTTGGATATTAATATAGAGAAATATACCTTAACTTTTTGATTATGTTCTGTATATATTCTTGTAGGAAAATAATAAGCATACTCCGATTTTAGACATTTATCTTAAATTTCTAAAAAAATATAAGGTATAGAGCAATATTTTTTTTTTATAAATTAAATAAGAACAAAATGCCTGGAAAAATATGATATGACGTTGCATTAACGCATCAGGTCAAGTAAATAAACCAAAAAAACTTTTATTACGCAATGGCGCTGAATGGAAAATAAATGTTTTTTAGGTTTATTTACTAAACCTGAAGCATTAATGCAACGCCACATCATATTTTTCTAGATATTTTTGTCTTCTTTAATTTAAAAAAAAATATATTACTCTACGCCTTATAGTTTATTAAAAATATATGATAAACGTTGAAAATCAGGGTATGCCATTATTTTTCTACAAGAATTTATACAGAACATTATCAAAAAGTTAAGGTATATTTTTGTTTATTAATATCCAAACTATCTAAATTATTTTTTTCAAAACGATTTGATAAGAAATAACGATGGTATATCAAATTGAAAAAAAAAGTACGTTGGCAGCAGTCCCCCCTTAATACACAGAATGAACTGTGATCAAAGCTATGTTACACAATACTATGATAAATATGAACTAGATATTTCAGCAAAATTCTGAGCGCCAGTCGCCATTAAGGCCCCCATTCACGATCGTGCCATCCTTCCGAATGGCTTGCCATCACTCCAAAATGCGCTCGTGAATGTCAAAACCCGCGCAGCCCAATTGGCCTGACACACCAAAATGGAATTCCAAACGATCGAAACTCCATAGTGCCGCGACAAACGGCGCGGCGCGGCGCATCTTGTCGATACGACATACTCATGAGTGTGAAAACCCCTGGAACATTGCGCCGAGCTGTTTGACACTATCGTGAATGCGAAAATAAAACATTTTCTCTTTGTTTTTTTTTTTCTTTTTAAATATAAACAAACCGCTATAGCATTTGTATAAAACTCATCATCAGAATTATAACTCATTTATACTTGAAAATTTCAAAAAAAAAAGATCAATGCGAAAGCGCCGAAAGCTTGTATGTATACTAATTTTGATGGCTCGATGGCGCAATGGCACGCCCGTGAGTGTGAAGAAAATTTTACAATGTTCCAAATGACATTGGTACTTATATGGAGAGCCCGATGTGATCAGTTTTGTCAAGGTGGGACGCCTGAGATGGACCTGTCACATAATCGTAATGGACGACGACAACCAAACCAAACGTCGTAAGACGCCTCCCACTCTCCAGGCCACAAGGACGCAGACCAGAAAGGACCAAACTTATTTGTATGGACTTGCGTGTCTTGTTTCCTTAGATAAGGCAATGCACACCCGCACACCTGTCGCTGGTTACCCCACATTGTGGGTATATGCCATAATTCTATGATTGAATGAATAAATAGTACCTACTCTTCTATTACCTACTATAGAATTGCCGGGTAATAATGTTCACATGATATAATATTCCTATATTACCTTCTATGGAATTGCAGGGTAATTAATACTAGTCACATGATATAATACCTACTCCTCTATTACCTACTATGGAATTGCAGGGTGAAAATACTCATATGACATAATACTTCTCTATTACCTACTATGGAATTGCAGGGTAATACTAGTTACATGATATAATACTCCTCTATTACCTACTATGGAATTGGAGGGTAATACTAGTTACATGATATAATACTCCTCTATTACCTACTATGGAATTGGAGGGTAATACAAGTTACATGATATAATACTCCTCTATTACCTACTATGGAATTGGAGGGTAATACTAGTTACATGATATAATACTCCTCTATTACCTACTATGGAATTGGAGGGTAATACTAGTTACATGATATAATACTCCTCTATTACCTACTATGGAATTGGAGGGTAATACTAGTTACATGATATAATACTCCTCTATTACCTACTATGAAATTGCAGGATAAAAATACTCACATGATATAACACTCCTCTGTTATATTCTATTGAATTGCAGGGTAAAAAAACTATGTAAAAAATATAAATTAAAACACGACTTTGCCAAGCCCAAAAGTATGTAGGTACATCAATAGATCCAAGGTAAGAGACAGCATGCAGAATTGAATAAATCATGGTTTTGGCATGGATGTCATAATAATGCAATATGAAACTAAGCAAATTGTACGTTGCCGCATACAAAAATCTACAATGTGATGGATGTTAGCCAAATATGGCGATGAAATTTATGACCGAGATGAATAATTTGTACCGAATCGATGTAGTTAACCCGGTTTGTTATGTTGGTGGGTAAAGAGATCCGATAGCCCGAGGCGGTTCTCATCATCACTTGATTATTATGTTTTGATACAGATGTTTCAAACACACTTCAATTGAAATATAATAATGACAGACGTAATTGATCTATTAGTAATAAGTGGATTTATTGCCTATCATTAACATGATGTTCATCACATATATTGAACTATAATTCTATTTTATAAAACATTGAGTTACATACTATATAAAAAGGATAAAACATAAATTTATATTTTTGTTTAATTACGGACATAATTTGTTCATCAGAACTGCCACTTTAAAACATATCTAATTTATAATACACTGGTGATGTGTTTATTTTAACTTCCTTTATTTGTTTATTTTAACTTTCACCCTATGTAAGTGGAGTATTTATCGTTTTTTGGTTATTCCTTCCAACAAAGTAATGTTTCCTGCCCAGAAAAGCAAGAATTAGGTGAGAAATAATTTTAAATAAATTTGGGGATCGAATCCAGGACGCCCGAGTAATGGCTTACCAACTATGCCACAATGGTTGGTTAATGGTTGGTTAATGGTTGGTTATGTCAATAAACCTTCTTTGTGAACATTTGTATATACGCAAAAATAAATGAATAATAATATATTATTGAAAACCCCTGACATGGATCGAAACAAATTGATGCATTATTTGCATATCATAATATTGTTTTATTGCAAATTTGTTATAACAATAAATCACTGTTTCTCAATTTTTTCGTCCTTCAACACATTCATATAATTTCATATTCAAAAACATTCACAATATCTAAGGCTGTTATTAAACTAAACAATATTTAGTGTAAATGAAAAATATGAAAACATATAATTCTACAATCGATTTATTTCACTGCCGACGACCGTTTCAGCTTACAAGGCCATAATCAACTGGTTGAGGTGTCCAGAGCGAATAAATTACAAAGTGTACCTACTTGATAATTTTCAAGGAACTGCATGACTGGTTCCGCATTATACTCTGGAACGGTGTCAGGGGAATGTACCATCAGAGAGACACTTAACATTGAGATCGTCAGAATCACCCAGGTGTGTTCTTGAAATGCAAAAAATCAACAAATATGGGGTTTTCGATATTTTGAATCACATATAAATCATATTTAACGCACGCGACAGTAACCCTTACTAACGCGTAACTTTATAATACATTAGGCGGTTTTAATACATCGTGTTTTCAGTCACTATGTTTAGCGTTATATGTCCTCTTAACGTGCATTGAAACTTAATAATAAAAATGCAAAAAATGGTAATAATGAATACATGTAGACATGTATTCGGGAATATTCGGGAATCAGTAGGGTTGATAGGTAGTATAAAGACCTCCTCAGAGCCTAATCCTTTATATGTTAAGTATCTGGATGGGTGAACTATTGAAATTTTGATGATGCGTTTGGTGCATTTTATTTTGTTCTATTAAATTACAATTTACGCATTGATCTGCTAATTCTTTTGAGGAAGTGTATAATGGTAATAATAATAATTGAGTGTTATTATTTGTAGTGCTTAATTGTTATTAATAGCATTAGTAAATCGGCCAGCGCCGTATTAAAATAATTGGTCGAAAGGCTGGTATTTAAGACAAGACAGTATTATATTGAATTATTAAATCAGCAAATAATTTTTGTACATTATATATTCATGTTAACAACATTTATTTTAAAAGCTTTGAAGTTAATGAATTTAAAATATATGCATTTTTTAATTCGTTTTTTGTGTCTATTATTACCAATTTATAAGTTCTATGTCAAATTAAATTTTGAAAGTGATTTTTTATCGAGACGTGGTTAACATGACCTTAATGCTAATAAAACATGATGTCAGTATTGTAGTATCTTTATTATTTTGGAAATCATTTAACAGTTAGCCTTTAAGTCGTGTAGGCTTAAATCCCTCCATAAACATTTTTGTAACTAATAAATAAATCTTAAAAAAAATAAAGTTGATGTTATTTTTGCAACACAACTTTCAATCAATCCAACTTTATGTATTTTTAGTAACAAGAACAAATTACAGACTAAAAAAAACAATGTCTTAGTGAAAAGTACCTACATATACATCGTCATACATTCCCTAAGTGAATCATAAATACTTGTGCTATAGACGAACGAAGTCGGTCGAGGCAGCTAGAATGGGATTCGAACTCGCCATCACTCGATTACTAAACCAGTGTGATGCCCGCCGCTCTTCCTCCGACCCATATTGATTATTAAAAATATTTGATGTCTCCTCGAAATAAATTAAAGTATGTTCATTAAACATCTTCGTAAAACATTTCCTAAAATAAGCAAATGCCTGTGGTGATCAAAATCGGTCGGAGCAGGATTTAAATCCGCGATTACTCGATTGCAAAACTAGCGCTTTGAACTCTCAGCCACCGACCTTTCATAGTTTAGAAGGTCACTCTGATTTATTGAATAATTTGAAATCAAGCCTTGACGGGATTGTACGCCCCGAAAATGCATATAAAGGCAGTAAAATAAAAAAAAAAAACAAAAAAAAGGTAAAACTACAAATGGCATTAAAATGCATATAAACAGCTGTTCGTCCGGCTATGCTTTGCGGCTCGGAGTCCTGAACTAAAAAGAAAAATAAAATGCTATAAAATAAACAACTGAAATAAAAATGCTATGATGGTCACTAAAATAGACAGGATTAAAAAAAGAGTACTTTCATAGTAGCTTTAGAGTCTCCCGGAGAAACTTAAAGAAACCAAACTCCTATGGTATGGTCAGTGGTCAGGTAAATAGAAGGCGAGGCGATCGCGTGGTCAAGCTGGCCCTGAACACTCTGAACAGTTCCACACCACCTAGGGCTATAGGCCGTCCACAATCCACCTGGTGGACAAATATTGAGAAGGAACTGAGAGAGGACTGGCTGACCAGTGAAACAACACGGGGCAGAAAGACGCGGAGACTTCGTACCAGGAGTGCCGACTCCAGAGAAAATGGCAAGAGGCAAGAAAGAGAAAGCAGCTTTTTCAAAAGTATATATCTATAGCCAATCTTTTCCATGGTTAAATATTTTTAGACTTGACATATTTCTGTGAATATTCTTCTTCTTCAATGGCTCTGCAGCCCATGTCGAACTTTGGCTTCCAGCAGTTCTCTCCTTCAACCTCTCCCCCTTACTTGCTCCAACCTTCCAGTTTGGCACACTCAGTCGGTGGGACACATCCCTCACAATATCGTCTTCCCATCGCAGCCTCGGTCTCCTGACCTTTCTTTTGCCACCTGAATGCCCCTTTAAAACTCTTTTTCGTACCCGCGATGATGGCATTCTCTGAACATGCCCGGCCCATCTCAGCCTGCTTTAGTCTTATATGTTCAGAAAGTTTGGGAGCTTTATATATATTGTACAACTTATCGTTGAATCTAATCCTTTATATTTGTCCACCATTCACGGGTCCCAGGATAATACGCAGTACTCTTCTTTCAGAGATGTTTTCGATATCGAATGGATGCAATATTTTTTGTTAATGTTTCGAATATTTACAGCCAATATTGCAACATGTTTCAATTACCTAGACTAATGATATTGTTTATCGTTTCATAGATGCATACTTTGAAAACAACCAAAAACGCTATCTCCACCGGAAATCGAACATGCTCATGCCCGTGAGTCCGAAATGTAATTGTCCAGCTCACAGAAGAAAGAGATTATATGTTCTGTGGTTCAGCTGTAGTAAAAATCGAGATTCTTTCCGTGATGTGCAACGTAGAGAGACGATGATATCGCGGTCGTTCATCGACCAGATGGAGCGGTCTCATTGAGTCATTGTGTCTGCGGGTGCTCTACGTTCTGCACGGTATTGATCACAAACGGCGATCGACTACCACCGCCATTCTCAGTCATGAGGTTAAGTGATAAAAATGGTCAAATTACTTCAAGTCTAATGACCTCATCAGATAATACTTTATGCTTTGAAGGAATAATGTGATTTGATTGACGTTTCGGTCTTATCCCCAAGTCAATGCAGAGACATAAGTCTCTAAGCCGGACAAACCACACAATGAATCTTATGAGTCTCTTCTTACCACGAAAAGCTCACGTAATCAATCATACTTGACTAACACTAACTTGGTTTCTTAGTACCTACCCACTAAAGAGACAAGTCACCCAACAAACATTTTTCTTACACTAATATCAAAGAGATCCAAATTCGACATAAATACCCCGGGCAAATAAATTACATTCAATGCAAGCGAGATTTGTATCTCCGCTAAATTACGAACCGCCTATTACACCTTTATCAACGTATTAAGTGTGACCTAATCCAAATACCTACATACACAGGCTGTTTTTTTTTTCATTTATTTTTTGTTTATCTTCTTCTTCTACGTGTCATGTCAGATCCACCCGACGTTGTCGACCTGCAGGCCAAGTCAGTAAAAAAGTCGATATCCGACAACGTATCGCCGCTCTTCTCGCCATGTTTACGCCCGTGACGACAATTCGTAGTCACTAAGCGCTGTCGAGTTCGTAAATGCACTTATTAGTATTTGTCGCCGTTAGGCTGGCTTGCGGTACATTTTTGAATTATCATTTATGGCAATACACAATATTTTCCCCATGATTTGAATAAATGTCAAATTTGTTAAATAAATATAATATGGTCATATTTTAAAGCACGAAAGCAAATTATAATACGATTAAATTAACTTCTTTTGTGTTTATTGAATGTTTTGAGAGTAATTTTAAAAATTATTTTTAATTATATTTCGATCAAGTGTGATGACAGCAGCGTGTTATTTTTTTACTAAATCTACGCCGAATTTTCTTTTGTTAAGTGTTAAAATACATATGTGATAAAATAGCTTACAAGAATACTTTCTCAAAATAAATATGAAATTCGGCATTGTTCGCGTAAAAAATGACATTTAATTCAACATGGCGGCGTTAGATCTTGCCTCTCGCCTCGATGTCGACCCAATCTCGCCGTCAAATAGGTGGGCGAGAACGATTCGACGCGTTATCCGCTTAGTGACTACCAAAACTGTCAAAATATCGACTAGTCGATATTTTGACAGTTAATCTCGACATTTATCGGTCGAGATTTACTTACAGACTTAGCCTGCAGGGCTCCTCCACAGTTCTCATACCGTTCCATTCCCGGATGTTTCGAAACCAAGAAAGTTGTCTTCTTCCAACCCCTCTACGATCCTCGATCTTCCCCTTCATGACAAGCTGAAGGATGGTATATTTTAGCTTATTACGATAGAGTGGAATACAATTATTTCATTCGTTCATTCACACCATCACGGCATATCCCACGATGTGGAGTTATCAGAGACGGGTGAGCGGGTATACATTACCTTAGACGCAATTGTTTTAGACGCAAAGCCTCATAATTTGGCCACGTATTCCGTGGTGATTAATATGACCTTCTACAACTTATAATGGACGAAATGATAGACTAAGTATGTGCGTTAAAGAACGCTGTAGCTTAAAAATTTCAGGCAATGGTTCGGAATTCCGGATGCGACGTCACTAATTAGGTTAACGCAAGATCGGGATGAGTTTGATATTTTGTAGCATAAAACAATAAAAGTAATCAATATTTTTAATCACCCTGTACCATCTAATAATAAAATATGTTTTCATTCAATGCAAAAAGAATAAAGGCTTAAAAGACGGTAGCCAATAGCATTTTTTTTCTTATTTTTCTTATATCACGTAATTTTAAAATGATTTTTTTATGAATTTTGAATACAATGTGTATTTTTTTATTTATGTATATTATTTATTTATGTAAATAAACAAATAAATGAATAAATAAATATATAAATAAATTAATATATAAATTAATAAATTTGTTAATTAATTAATAAATAAATAAAAAATAAACTAATTAATAAATCAGTTAATTAATAAATAAACAAACAAATAAATAAATAAATAAAAATATATATAAAAAAAACACTTCTTAATTAATTCATTAATTAATTTTTAAAAAATAATGAACAAGATAAATAAGTAAATTTAAAAATGTTACATTAACTATAAGCAAAATATATAAATGAATAATTGAATAAAGAATTAAATAAATATAAAATAAATATATTAATTATCAAATAAATAAATTAATTGATGAATAAATAAAACACGTAATTAAATAAATGAATGTGTAGAAACCCAGTGGTCGCGAGTTCGAACCCTGCCTCGACCGATTTCGTTCACCTATAGCACAAGCATTTATGCTTATTTAAGGGAACGTAGGAAGATGTATATGTACTTGTTTAACAAGGACATATTCATTTATTATAAAAAAAATTGTGATTGGAAATCGTCGAGGTGATGAGAGATCTATAGGTAACTGTCAAGCCGTTATCATTCCATTAGTAATGTTGTAATGTTACTTATAATATATTTTATGTGTGACCTGTGGTGAGTGTATTTCGGTAGCTAAAAGTACCAGAAGCTGATCACGAACATTTTTAACGTCAATCATATCCCATTATTGGTTGATGCCTACCTTCACATTATACATAACAATATGATGTATGTTGCTATAGATTCATAGATACCTTCCTGTTTTTATAAACAAAACCAATACTAGATACAATATGTATGGTCCACAACAAAAAAATAAAATCATATTATGCAGGTATCCAGCAAAAAATCTCTTCAAGAACTTGGTTTCACAAAAGAAAATTTTCAAAAAGGTTTATATCATGTATTTCCAGAACTGTTCAAATGCCTCCCATCTGTATAGAATTAGGGTTTTAAGTAGTCCTCTTTGTCAGTGTGGTGAGGAGGATGAAACAATTTATCACTTATTTTTTTAACTGTAAAAACAATTCCAATTTCAAAAGTATATTATACAGATTACTCATTATAATTACTCATCAATCTACACAAATTGCCTAATGGCAATAAGCCCGCCAATGTACAATTATATTTGTTTATATTATGTACAAGAAGATGTATAAATAAATAAAATAAATAATATGCAACATCTTTTGTCTTCAATTTATATTATTAAATAATCTAAACATATGATCAAAAATAACATTCCTTATAAACAGTAAACATTTAATTGGCACCAAGCATTCTTATCAGGGTGAATTGCCTAATACAAAGTCTAGGAGGATGTGTTGTGTATTGGTATTGAGAGTGTAATATGGTTTTGATACGATAGATAAATATTATTTCGTAAATCTTCCACCAAACGGTTTGCAGACGTTAAAATTGTCGCAATGCATTTTTATCGCCAATATAATGGTAAGCTAAAACCAGAAGCTTTATTTCATCATAAATTCACAACCGTGGATCATAAAAATTTAATTCTTTTTATATTTGAATATACAGATCATAACTTACTTATTATGCATACATTTGGAGAACGAGTGGGTTTTGACCGACATAAAATCATCTCAACATCTCATGATTTTAGAACAAAAATTGCAGGAAGATTTTTTATTATTGTACATTTATTTTATTTTTCATTGCTTCTCGGTCAACTAACATATTTTTTTTAAGGACAAATTTTTCATCATCTCGATAGAGATGAATTTGGAATTTTATAGGAGAACCGGGAAATCAGAGCACCTAAAGGGCTTACAACCTGTCATCGGCTGGTTTACGTGATCACTTTATTCGTTTGCACAACGTACACCAATTATGACATTTTATTGAATTCCCTATGAGTACAATTTTTGAAAGTTCTATACATGTTATTCATTGACATGTTTTCAAAGCATCTGGGCAAAAATGAATTCATTCGAAAAAATTGTGAAAATCAAAACAGACTGTCGACTGACTTTAACATATACCTATCACTTAAAATAAGCCGTATTAAAACAATTGAGTACAGATTTTTTTTAACATAAAATTCACAGTGGCAATCCTCTAATCCATTACTTTTTCCTAGGTTTATTGAATTTTAATGCAATGATCATTTTTCCCATAAAAAATAGTAAATAATGTTTTATTAACATACCTACATCAAAACAATACTTAAAGTTAAAATTGTTTTTAGTTTCTCTGTTAAATTATCAGTGTTTTAATACTTCTTTGAAATTAAGAGTAAACTGTTTGTTAACAATGAATAAATAGAATAAGTAGTTAAATTTCTTATTTCAATAGACCTATCACAGTTGCATAAGTCAGCTCATAAATAATATATGAATTTTACCTACCAATAAAATTCCTATTTTGTTTCCAGAGATGCCTGGAATCCATTATGAGAGAGCCTCTCTCTTCCGCAGAATATTCGCGCGTGTCTTGCTTTTTCCCTATCCCTTTTTTCCCTATAACGCCCCCTCTTTTTTACTACTGTCCACCCTAATGTCGTTGTTTGGGTTTCGACCGGAAGCGGCCATTTTGAATTCGTCATATGGCTCATAATGCACCAGGTAGGGATTACCTGGATTCCAGGCATCTCTGGAAACAAAATAGGAATTTTATTGGTAGGTAAAATTCATATATTTTGTGTTCCGTATCGATGCCTGGAATCCATTATGAGATCTGTTTGTTCTCTCCTGGTGGTAGCAAAATAGGCGTTATATGTGATCTTCGTTGATGGGCGTGAATAGAGACGAAAGGGAGGCTTGACTATAGTTTCTTCTTGGTAACTCTCTTTGATAGAATTTTTTGAAGGTTTGTTCACTAAACCAATTTCCTCTGGAGAGGATGTCTTGTATGGGGTAGTTCTCTAGCCAGTTGAGGGATGCCACTGCTGCCCGGGTACTCCCTGGAGTTGCTTCCACTTTAGCATCCCTAAGGACTGATTTTATCCAACCTCCGATTATAGCTCTACTGGCTGGTTTTACTTCCCCTGTTGTTGTGATGAAAAGCTCTTTCAGGTTAGCTCTTCTCGGTTCAGATAATTCGATTAGTTTTCTCAGCCAGAATAGTGGGTTGATGTTTATGTTTTCGGAAGCTGAAAATTTCCACCCTGATTGCTGATGTGTAGATGTATCTGTTTTAGCACCAAATGCTGGTATTAAAATAATGCTTTCCTTATTATCGATGAAACTTTCTGTGGCCATTCGAAGTAATGTGAGGTCTTGAACTCTTCTGCCCGAAGCCATCAGTAGTATTATAGCTGTTCTACGGGACACTTCAAAGAGGTTCATCTCTTTAGGGGGGTTTTGGCGGAGCCACTCGGTTACGAGGCGAGGATCCCAAATTGGTGGTTTCTTTGTGATGCCTTTGGCTACAGATATACCTTTTAACGTATGTTTTACAAGGAAGTTAGTATTAATTTTGTCGGCATTTGGGGACGAACCACAGAAGCTGACAATAGCAGACTTATGGACTAGAATGGTTTTTGGTGAAAGACCTTCGTTTATAAAAAGGTGCGCTATATATCTTGCCACCATTTCTGGTGGAGGATTTCTTGGTTGTACTGAGTTGTTCTTAAACCATATTAGCCACCTGTTCCAAGCAGGTTTATATGTCTTTAAGGTGGATGCTCTCCATGATGATCGGATGAGCTGTCTTTCTTTATGGGACCATTCTTTTGTAACCTTTTCCCACCAGCTATCTTCCAGACCTCTAGGTGGATGTGGTGACATTTGGGTGGTGGTAGCCCTGTTGATGTGTCCACTAGGGACGTCTCTAAATTGTCGATGCTTATTGGTTCCTGTTTCGCTCTCATCTGTATGTCGCTCCTCCAAAAAGTTTTTGTCCACTTTGGCGCTACTAACAGATACGTTCCTTTTGCTGTGTTTAGGTGGGCAAGCACTCTCGGTATAAGATTTGGAGGCGGGAATATCCATGCTAGTTGGTAATCCCATTGCCGACTGAACGCGTTGTGATAACAAGCTGAGCAATCTGTTAAGTCTAGCGTTACGTAATTTTGCACTACGTGAGCGGATGCTGACGCGAATAAGTCTATCTGAGGTTGGCCCCACTTTTGGAAAATCTGTTCCCTTGCGGGTCCTAGTAGGTGCCATTCTGGAGGGAGTGCTCCCCGTGAAAGACGGTCCGCAATACCGTTGTATCTTCCCGGGATATATTGAGCTGTCAGTTCTATTTCGTGGGAGTCTGCGAACCTCAGGAGCTCTTTGGTTAGATTCAAGAGTCTCAGAGACTTGGTACCGCCTTCCTTGTTTATATAAGCTACTACTGTTTTGTTGTCTGTCTGTAACAACACTCTGGATCCTGTTAGAATTTGGGCATGCTGTTTGATCATTGCTAGAACTGCGAATGCTTCCTTTTGGTTGGAGTGCCAATGCATCTGATCTGGAGCCCACCGACCCGCAGTCAGTATGTCGTCAAGCTGTCCCCCCCACCCGCTGTCTGCTGCATCCGTAGTGAGGAAGTGAGCAAACGGGGTAACGTGAATAGGACTTGTCTCTCCGATGGTGTCGAGCCACCACTGCAGGTCCTGGAGAACTGCAGCAGGAAGCTCGACTTGCTGGGACGGCTTGTACCGCCGAATCAGCTGGCAGAATCTCTGAAGTGTTCGGCAATGCAGACGACCCCGAGAGGTCACAAAGTTTGCGAAGTTGAGCCGACCCAAGAGGCCTTGAGCCTGCCTGAGTGAACAACTGCCTGACTTCTTCGGTGCTAGCAAAGCTCGGTAGAGACCGGAGCATTTGACCACTGATAGAGATTTCTGGTTGGTGTGAGTATCCCAAGTGATGCCCAGAAATTCCAGTTTTTGGGATGGGACCAGAATACATTTTTGGTAATTTATACACCAACCTAGATGCTCTAGAAAATGCACTGCCTGAGAGATTTGGGTTTTTAGCAGGAATTGAGACTGGCTGGCTAAGAGGAAGTCGTCCAAGTAAACCACAACTCTTATGCCCATCTTTCGAAGCGCCTCTGCACTCCAGTTGGTGAGGCAGGAAAAGCTTCGTGGGGCTGATGATAGACCGAAGAGCAGGCAAGTCATCTGCAAGAGTTCTCCTTGGTAAGCCAACCTTAGGAATCTTCTGTGCGATTGTGATATTGGAAGATGGAAATAGGCTTGAGTAAGATCTATCTTTGCCAGCCAGTCTCCTGGTTGGAGGAAGTCTGGGATCCGGAAGTGACTGCAGAGTCTTACTTGTACAAAGGCATTTAGGCCTTTCAGATTGAAAATTGGTCTGAATGTATGATCCGATTTCTGAGCAAGGAACATGGTTGAAATGAAGCTCGGATTTAAGTCCGCTGGTTCCAGGACTTTCCATTTCCGTAACAATCCAATGTGATTGGTCATTTCTTTCGAGGTCTTTTTTTCGAAGCGTTCCAGAACTGCTCGGGAAGGGAATATCAGTGGGGGTTTTGACACAAAATAAATTTTTAGTCCTTTTAACATCTTGATGATGTAGTGGGGGGCTCCCAAGTCCTCCCATACGCCTCGAAACTTCCCCAATTGTCCCCCTTGAAATCGGATCAGCCTGCAGTCACTTCCTACCTCCTCTGCTATTTGCTCCTGTGTAATTTTTGTACCCGTCTTTCCTGGGGACAAAATCTGCACGAAAGGGCTTCTTTTTGTTCTGAGCAGATTGGGCATGAGGAGGCTGGTACTCAAATGAAGATCGGGGTTGAAATGGGGGCTTGTACCTTTTTTGTTGTACTTTGGAGGAAGACGGGGAGGGTTGTGGAGTCACTTGGGAAACTGAGGTACCCAGCGCCTTTTCTCTTCCCCCGTTTCTCTCCAAGAAGGCTGTCAACTGATCTTTATCAAACAGGTTACAGGAGCTCGGTGGGATTTTACTTATGCCCTCACGTATAAAATTGTCTTTGACATCCTCCAGAAGGTGGTTTCGTCTGCTTTGGATGACTTCGGTCCTCCTACCACACACTATCTGAAGGATGTTGTCCGTAGTCTTCTTATACGGGGAATCGTTAGAAAAGGTCTCCTGAACCTTATTGTACAGTGATGTTGGTATTAACACTGTATCTGTGTTTGAGGACCAGTTGACAAGGGCCTGCATGCTCTCTCTCAGGGTCTCTCTCTGGGATAGTAGAGCGTTCGACAGCGCCCCAAGGGTCCGGTCCATTAGACTTGAGTAGGGCCCTGCTTTGTCCATTCTTTTCAACTCTTCGTTGACCTCCAGCTCCATAAACGCCGGAGAAGCTGTGTACTCTTTCTGGGTTTCGGCGTATCTCACTCCCGCCCACTCTGGCTTGTTAAAGCGCTGGAGCTTCGAGATTTCCTCCACTCGTTTCATATCTGCTTTGGGTGTGGGGTGCTCCTTAACAGTAGTGACCAAGGGGCCAAACTCCACAGTTTGGTCCGACTTAGGAAGTCCCGGAGGAGGTCGCACGAATTCTTCGTTGTTAGGGGCCTCCAAAGTCTCCACTACTTCCGGTCCTTTTGGTAAGAGCAAATCAGTTAGGGCCGCCACCTGCTGTAGCAGAAAATCGACTCTGGGGTCGAAATTCTCCTCGGAGCGTCTTGGCGCCTTTTTTCCCCGACTCCGACGCTGCGGTTCTCTGGCGCCTTCGTCGTCCGAAATGTCGATGTCGGATTCCCAATCCGCTTGCCTCTTTCTCGAAGAAGCCGAATGCTCTTGGCGGCTTTCCGATCTGTAAATTATCGGCGACGCCGGAGGACTGAGGTCAGCTTCGTTCGTAAACATAGTTCGTTCGTTCGAGATCAGCTTTACTCAGTTAAATAAAATAAACACTAATTTTTATATATATATATATATATATATATATATATATATATATATATATATATATATATATATATATATATATATATATATATATATATATATATATATATATATATATATATATATATATATATATATATATATATATATATATATATATATATATATATATATATATATATATATATATATATATATATATATATATATATATATATATATATATATATATATATATATATATATATATATATATATATATATATATATATATATATATATATATATATATATATATATATATATATATATATATATATATATATATATATATATATATATATATATATATATATATATATATATATATATATATATATATATATATATATATATATATATATATATATATATATATATATATATATAAATATTTTAATGAAAAAACATAAATATTTTGTAGGTAATCTAAATATTCAGCGACAATAGACAGAAAAAAATGCAATCCATGATCAAATAAATATTCAGCGATAATAGACAGAAAACAATGCAATCCGAGAGACATAGGTACTGCATGAGACAAGACATACTGCAGTAGTTATACACGTATAACCTCTCATTCTTGATTTAAGCGAAATGCAGTTAACCCACATAGTAAAGAATATAATGTCTACCTCATTTGTTAAAACCTTTTTGTCAATTCATTACTCTAAATTATATTTTTACGCTACTAAATGAGATAAATTATATATTATTCCTGCAATCTCATCATCCTACAAAGCTTAATATTATATATTATTTGAATAATAATTATTTTATCGATCTCTTCCATGGTTTTAATTTTCATTTTTTACGATTGAAATTCGGCATTTTTATCTGTTGTACCTAAATAATATTTCATAACCATAAAAAATACACATATAAGAAAAATAGGTATTTTGTCTATACCTATAGCCTGCGAAAGATGACCGATATCTGTAATTTCAAACATACTATCACGCTGACCCTCACCGAGGCAGGCAAAGAGAACCGAACGCCGCATTATTTCTATCTTGACACACATTTATTGCCTCATCGACATTCATGCATAGTACTCATAAAACGTTCTTTTCTTGTCTTACACTCTCATTCAGTGACAAATATGAGCCATCATCAATTCTCATATTTGACTCTATATAATATATAAAAATGCTAATCTTAAAAATGTATAAATCAGTAGGTACCTACTCGGTCATAATATAATTTTAATCTTAAGCTACATTCAATCATAAATAAATATATGTATCAGATTCATTTTTGGGTTAAAAAAATTTGATCATATTATATCTTACCGCAATCTTCTTTGTTAGCCCAGGATACGCCAGCAGCGGCGCAATATACACATTTTGTCACTAATGTACAATATTCTCTTTAATACAAATCTACCACAGTACTTTAAAAACAATCACTTATTTATCCAATCATGGACTTCCACTCAGATCTGCTGAACGTACGACACTATCTATATCCCTGACCAAAACAAATAATTTTTCAGCTCGTCGTTCGAATTACAATTAGCAAGACTATCAGGAATATTCTTAGTCCGGATTTTGCGTCGTCTAACTCACTTTGTATTTTCAAGAAAAAAACTAAAAAAGGAATATTTATCCCTAAACACCTGATCCCGATTTCCTCTTCTTGTTCTTTCCCAATCCTTTTTTTTCTATGTTTTTAATATTTATCTATAATGAATATTTTATTTGTTTTTGTTTTCGCTTTTATTCTTTTGTTATTTTGTTACCGACGATGGAACTTAGAATTTTCACTTCTGCTACCCAAAGAAGATGTTACGTTCTGGAGGACAAGTCCGGTCAAACGGTGGAATCAAAACCATCTTGATAACCCTAATGATGGATACAATTATCTGCATTTATCATAATCATTCATTTGGTTTGGGAAATGTAGAGGTTCTGCATTCATAATGTAAAGGATGGAAAATCAAGGCTTAAAAAAAAATTTAAATATTTAAAAAAAAATATTTTTATTAAATATCAATTAATAAAAATAAAATACATAGAAGTTAACATTTTAAATATCCAGGTTCCAACTGTATGTAAAATCACTGTTACTCCGCCCACAAATTGGTGAGTTTCATTTTAGACCTTGATAATGCCGAGTCACTTTGGCGAAAACGTACGGCCATTATAATCGAGTTTTTGTGGAATAATGCTTTGGTATATATTAGTTCATTGATTTAAAAAAAATAGTAATTTGTTTTTAATTTGATATTAAAGAATGAATATACACCAATGGACCTATTTGTAACAAGTAGGTATCTAAATATTCATCTTCATTATATTCCCACAGTCCTTAAAGTATGTAAGCATAAATGGTTGTGCTGTAAGTAAGCGAAATCGGTCGTGGCAAAAAAGAAAGTTATTAAATTGAGTAATTCATTCTTTATCATCACGGGAGTAATCCTATGCTGTGTGGCAGGTGCAAATAAAAAAATTACATTTATATAATCATTGTTTAAAACAAACTCAACGTAATTCACACTAAAAACACAATTTAAAACTAGGTATAAATGAAAACACTAATTTGTTTAAGTTTCACTTTTTAATTTAAAACTGGCACTGACCAGTATCGATTTGTTGAAGATCATCGTCAGAGTGCACGAAAATGAATGTGAACAGAGCATAAATGTAATTGAAATATTGGTACCTACACAACATTTTTTTTTGTAAAGTTCTATCAGTTCGATTAGTATTGCCAGAAAGAACTGATGAAGAAAACTGGCAAACAAAACAGTATGGTAAATAATTTATGGTAAATGTATGGTAAATTAATTAAATTTATTTACCATACTGTTTTGTTTGCCAGTTTTCTTCATCAGTTATTGTGTACCAATATTTCAATTACATTAATTCTCTGTTCACATTCATTTTCGTGCACTCTGACGATGATCTTCAACAGATCGATACTGGTCAGTGTCAGTTTTAAATTAAATAGTGAAACTTAAACAAATTAGTGTTTTCATTTATACCTAGTACCTATAATGGAGTTTCACCACGAATTATCCGTCGACAAAATTAACAAGTTACAATTTTAATCTGTGTCCCCAACGGAAATACAACCCGGGAACCTTCGTTCAGGAATCAGATATCTACCAACTCGAAGACTGACAATCATTTAATTATTATGTAATCCATTTACGGTTTATGATTGCTAGAATTATGATGCACAACAAATGGCGGTCATTAATTCAACCATTAAATCAATATATCAGATGAAAGGCTCGTGAAGAAAGCTCAACTCTCGTGATGTTGCCACCATCCTTAGCTATGTAAAATGATTCCAATAATATTATTATAAGTACGTAGGTATTGCCAGTTACAAATAATACCTAATATTATTTTACATGGTAACCCACAATAGATCTCAACATTAGGGTGAGTGTGGGACAAATGACTCAAATTTTATTATAACTCAATTAAATTTTATAAAGTACTAGTGAACACCCGGCAAACTTCGTATTGCCTGTATAATTAAAAATCGTCCTCCATAACCACCCGTCGCTTCAGACTCTTCAATACCTCCCATCCCTTCAGTTACTCCCGTCCCTTCAGTTACTCCCGTCCCTTCAGTTACTCCCGTCCCTTCAGTTACTCCCGTCCCTTCAGTTACTCCCGTCCCTTCAGTTACTCCCGTCCCTTCAGTTACTCCCGTCCCTTCAGTTACTCCCGTCCCTTCAGTTACTCCCGTCCCTTCAGTTACTCCCGTCCCTTCAGTACCTTCCGTCCCTTCAGTACCTCCCGTCCCTTCAGTTACTCCCGTCCCTTCAGTTACTCCCGTCCCTTCAGTTACTCCCGTCCCTTCAGTTACTCCCGTCCCTTCAGTTACTCCCGTCCCTTCAGTTACTCCCGTCCCTTCAGTTACTCCCGTTCCTTCAGTTACTCCCGTCCCTTCAGTTACTCCCGTCCCTTCAGTTACTCCCGTCCCTTCAGTTACTCCCGTCCTTTCATTACCTCCCGTCCCTTCATTACCTCCCGTCCCTTCAGTAGGTCCCGGTCATACGCTCGACAATTCATCAAAGTTTCATTGAAATTGATTGAACGGTTCCAAGGATAGTCCACCTTCATCGGTAAAATGACCTGATACCCGATGAAGAAGAAGAAGAAGAATTTTTTTTAATCCAGAAACCATCCCGGGCATACACTCGACAATTCATCAAAGTTTCATTGAAATTGAATGAACGGTTCCCAGGATAGTCCACCTTCATAGGTAAAATGACCTGATACCCGATGAAGAAGAAGAAGAAGAAAAATTTTTTAATCCAGAAACTATCCCGGTCATACGCTCGACAATTCACCAAAGTTTCATTGCAATCGGATGAACGGTTCTCAGGTTAGTCCACCTTCATATGTAAAATGACCTGATACCCGATGAAGAAGAAGAAGAAGAAAATATTTTAAATTCAGAAATCATCCCGGGCATACGATCGACAATTCACCAAAGTTTAATTGCAATCGGATGAACGGTTCCCAGGATAGTCCACCTTCATAGGTAAAATGACCTAAAACTCGATGAAGAAGAAGAAGAAGTTAAAATTTTTTGATCCAGAAACCATCCCGGGCATACTCTCGACAACTCACCAAAGTTTCATCGCAATCGGATGAACGGTTTAGGAGCGCATTCAACACATACATGATACATACATAGATACAAACATTCAAATTTATAATATAGATATATTTTTTTACAGATTCAAATTACTACGAAAAAAATAGGTTTTAATGAAATTTATTACCTCACTAGGCAAAAACCTGTTCTGAAGCAATAGTTGAACAGTACATTGTATAATGTAAGCTTAGTTATTACCAATGATTCAATCTTTAGTGCAATGACCTCAAGTTTAAAAACTTAATAACATTTTTATACTGGCTGAAATCATCCTTATGATTGGTGGAATGTCACATAAGCTACAAACAAGAAAAATTATGATGTATTATTTTAGTGAGGCACCAGCTAAGAATATTGCTTCCACTTTTTTATCATCGTTATCTAAGTAGTGACTTTTTATCAACTCAGTTTTAATTTTTGCTACGTAATCCTGAAGAACCATGATATTAGTCACAAGAGCAATAAAAACCATGCACCCATAGGTAAGACATAAAAAAATATTTTTGTTTGAGGGTAAAGTCTACAAATTTTAGTGACCGTACTTTAACACTTCCATGTAACCAGGTAATCCTTAACCATGCAAAAAAAGTATACTACACTGACTGTGGCAACTTTCTTTAAAATAAAGCTCAGTTAGTTAAAATTTTAAAATGGTATGATATTTTTTTAAGAGAATTTGAATTTTTTTCCTTATTTTTTTTTATAGCTCTACATCCTGTACTCAGCTTATCTTTGACTTTTTGGACTCCCTGTATTTAATATTTTAATGGGTATGACAAATTTATCGACAAACGGGATTTCTGGATCTCAATATCCATGGCCTTTTCTCTCCATTCATCCATCGTAGTTTCGGCCTTCCCATACCTCTTCTTCCCTCCGGATATGATGTGAGGATTCTTTTTGGTGTATGATAATCTTCCATACGATGCAGGTATCCTAACCAGCGGAGCCTCCCCATTTTTATCGTTTGGACGATATTTGATTCCTTGATTAGGCTCTGTAGTTCGTGGTACCTGATTCTCCGCGTGCCTTGATCGCAGAGGGGACCGAAAGTTTTTCTGACTGAAAAATATCAATACCATATGCCTTGTTAAATTTACATAAGATGCAGAATTCTTTTGAAGTACCGCCCGAATCAGTTTTGAGTTGTTTGAGAAGAGAAATTCATTTTAATCAATTTCTCACGCTTGCTCCTCCGGTGTAAAAACATTGGATCATTGGAAGATATTGCCGATTGACAGTAACCTTGCCACCTGCAAATATGAAAGGAAATGTGAAGATAAATAAACAAAAATAACTGTATATGCCTATTACCCCGCTTGCCTCATTTAATTTATATTTACTCGGTACTTATGCACATTCGATTGCATTGTATGCAAATTTGAATCGAGAACATGTGGGCTATAGAGAGCACCATAAATTATTGATTATGAGAGGTAACAGCCACCTAGACAACAATTTATTTTAAAAATATGTAATTAACACTTGAGTTGTTGTAATAAATTGTATAATTTAATCCCATTTGAATAAAAAACCAAGATAAACTGTAGCAATTGTTCTTTGACTGTCAGCAGTTTGAAATTCGGCTCATTTATTTTTTTTATTTTGTGTAGCTTCTCGGGCAACTAACAGGTACTATGTCAAATAATTATTTAAAACGAACCTAATAGCAAGTTGCCACATTCAGGTAGTCTCACAGATCCAGACTGAAAACTCACTTGTTTAGATATCTGACTCCTGAGAGAAAGGGTTGAATCCCCTATGGAGACACAGTTTTAAATTGTGTTTTCTGGCAGGAACTGTAACACCATAAAGTCTTAAATATGGCAAATTTATTTTGGGTGCGTTTATAAGAAGAAGAAGAAGAAGTTGCTGGAGAAGCAATCTGAAAAAAACAAAGAAATGGGCTAATAAGTTTTAAACGTGAGTGTTGATGCCTAAATGAAAAGATGATTTGAATAGTGTAGAATTACTATTCTAAGCTGGTATATCACAGTTTTGAACTCTCGAAATATGGATTGAATGATATATCTTAAATATGTTGAAAAAAAAATGCTCTAAGGTGGCTTGGCCACATAGAAAGAATGAGTGATGATCGTCTGACAAAATAAAAGTAAGTACCTATATAAGGTTGTTAAGAGAGGATATAAAGATGGCACGATCACAAAATGGAATTTTGAAAGATGGACACATTAGAAGTATGAATAATAGAAGAGCGCGTATGAGACGATGCAAGGACGTCAATGAAGCGAGATGTTTTTGTCAAAATAGATGATTTTGGCGTTCGGTTCTATCTGTCTATCCCAAATAGGGAAATGGTGTGATAATATTGTACGGAAATATGGACGTAAATGAAAAACGAGTCGTGGCCAACGCTTACTCCTGCCTACCATGTCACTCTACAAAATATTCAAATTTTGTATAATTTTTAGCATTTTCATTAAATGAGTTTGTTAAATAATTTTTCATTGAGATATTTTGTTATGAAAACTTGATAATTCTTCAATGCCATTTTATGAAAGTGGTGTGCCTTTTTATCAAAAAAAAAATCAAGTTTCCTGAACTTGGCGTCAGTTTGAAATATTTGACGGTTAAAAAATTAAAAAGCACTCTTCAGATATCCTATGAAATAAAATCCTATGAGTGTCCAAGCGAGTATAATATATACAAATTCGCAAATTTTGATAATAATCGAATAAGTAGTTTAGGCTATAATCGATAAAGTAGAATAAATACGCCGTTCATAGCACAAAGTAAACAGCACACATATACATTGTGATGAAACTTTTCGAATACAATCTCAGCTTGCCGACCGCCGTGGCACAGTTGGTAAGCCGTTTGGTTTCTGTGCGGGTGTCCTGGGTTCGATCCCCAGCAGAGAAGAAATTTATTCAAATTTATTTCTCATGCTCATATTGCTTTTTCTGGGCTGGAAGCACTGGTTAGTTGGAAGAAATTTCCATATGGCAATAAACACGCCACTTGCGCCGGGTGCAAGGAAGTGTTTTTTTATTATTATCATAATACTAGTTGATAATCTGCAATAAAAAATAACGTTAATAATTGCAAATTGATAACTCCCCATTATATTCCGTTGGGGTAGTGAGGTGTAAAAAAAATTAAAGTAATTAAATGAGACATTATATTCTCCACTAACTGGATGAAAGAGTTGAGAAATCTCTGGTCATAGAAACGAAGGTAATTAATCATAGGAACATTGTGACTAGCTCCATAGAATCGGTATGTTCATAAATTGTCATGATAGTCCATAACTCATTGTAGGTACATATGTATGGCTTCCAACGGAGTATGAAACCAACTATTTGCAGGGGTCAGGAAAAGAGGTTCATTGAGAGATATTTTTTATTTCAACATATTTGTAATTTACAGCACCGTCTCGCGATGTATTAAAGGTATTGTACCTAAGTATTTTTTTAATTGATTTGTGGCAATGTTAACAAACATGTTACAATAAAATAAACATGGATGAATTTATTTTATATTTATTGTGACATCAAAGAAGGCTAATATGTTTATTTACGATAAATCATTGCTTATGACACGGATGTGATATTGATATAGGTATAAACGTTTCATTTAAAATTCTAAACAAGTATCGTGTGGTGAGTAAATAAATGGTGTCACATATTGTTTTGATAGTTTTGCACGGATGACATTCAATAAACTGTGTCCACTCTGCTTGTTATACGTATTGAGAAATATCTTGATAATTTACGGCGTAGGGTGGGAAGGTTTGCTCATCTACCAAACAAGCGAAAGCCCAAAATTGTGTTCTGCGCAGCCGACGCCATAATAAAATATGTTTGGGGGTCATTCTATCATAAATCGAGTGCATTTTTTTTTAGTTTTATTTATTAGTTTGTCAACAGCTAGCTAGCGAGCAAGCGTAAGTGAGACAATTATAGACGAACAATTTTTAACTAGTTCTTATTTTTAAAAAAAAAAAGAGCTAGTTTAATAATGTTCGTCTATAATTGTCTCACTTTTACTTGCTCGCTAGCTAGCTGTTGACAAACTAATAAATAAAACTAAAAAAAATGCACACGATTTATGGTAGAATGACATATTCACAAACATATCCACATCAGTTTAAACATATCCATAAACGAGTCCGTTAGATGTAGTTATAAACGTAGATTGAAATTAAATTGTATTACACTTTCGAGAATAGTTAAGGCCGAAGGAATTGTATTTATATTATAATCACCCGAAGAAAACATCGTTTGACTGAGTAAAACTATAAGATGAGATTCTATTATGTCAGGATAGATCCAGGATAATGAGCATCTTCATGTCTGTCGATTAAACTTGTCTCAATTTATTAATGAAATGGCAATTTCTGCTCAAATATATTGGAATACAAGTGCTAATCCAAACACGTCGATAGTTATTTTTTTTATTATACAGTCTAGGACATTTGGCTGCGGCCATTTGGATTCGGGACACTTGGCTGCGGTATACTTATGAGGAATAGATTGGTTAAAAATAAATAAGAATACTATAAGTATATTTCTAATGAGAAATCAAACGTTATTTTTATTAAAATTTACTAGAAACAATACCTTTTAGCATAGTTTTATCAAGTCGATTTTTTTCTAGCCTTACTTTAAAATTATAATTACAATATGTGCCAATTATACAAATAAGAATGATAGTTAGGTATATATGTAGGTATATTTTTTTTGAGTAAATAATTAATACTTTTAAACTGATATCTCTTTATATTTCAAATATATGTATACCAAAATACTTGAATCTACATCCCTATACAAAGCATTGATACATAACACTTCATTCTTAAGCAGAAAAAAATATTTTTAATGGAATAAGTACCCACCGCAGATTGTGTGCGCATCCATGTTGTGTCCCGCACCCAATTGTCCCGCATCTTCTATCCTACGTTTATTATGTAGGAAAATTAATGTACTTACTTAAGTACATATTTCTTAATTAGAAATGAGATCCAACAGGATATAATTATTATGCAAGACAAGTATCTCAGCCTCTTTGCAATTCCAGCCGGTAATTAAATATAGTGGATTCCAAACACAAGTTAACCGTGCGGTTAATCTAATTGTTGTTATTTAATATGTGGTATATAATAAATAATATGGCACACCTGTAGTTTGTGGTTTATTATCTGTGTTCATTTTAACAGTTTATTCATTAACCATAATACACCCCCTTTAGTTATTTAAAAAAAAATTATTATTTAGTTTAATTTTAATTATTTAAGAAGAAAAAAATATTTAAGAGAGAAAAGAATAATAATAATTGTAGGAGGGTATTAAGTTGTTTTACACAATACAGTTAGTAGGTAATTGTTGGTGAGAGTTGTGGAGGAATAAAACACATAACGGGTATTTTAAATATGACCAGGGGTCATGTATATTGAAAAAAATTAAAATGTGTTAGTAAACTTAAAGCTAAGTACACAAAAAAATGAAAGCAGTAAAAAAAGGAAATATTGAGACGTCGGTGCTTTGTGTAGTGGGTGCGTGTTAAGGCGAGTGATTTTGTTTGGTGCTGAGATGAGGCGCTGGTCGAGCGACGTCGGCTTGGCAGATGGTGCAAGCGGCTTTGGCTCGCGTGGCAGGATGTTGAGGCGAGAGACGAGCGGCTTTGGCTCGTGTTATGGTGAGGCGATGAGATACGAGCGGCTTTGGCTCGTCGTGGATGCAGCAGACTCGCAGGCAGGGGTTGCTGACATCGTGGAAGACGTCGGATTGGAGCAGGGGCTCCGTGAAGCTGGACTGGCGAGGAGGCAGTCGCTGTAAGCTTCGCCGGGACGTCCAGGAGCGCTGGACTCCAAGGCGGGAGTCACTGGGCTCTGGATGAGGAGTCTAGCGGCCGTGAAATGTACCTATGCAAGGTAGAGACGCGCTAGAGATCCAAGAGTAGATATCGCCGGTTGTTGTATTGTTCGATTGTTCTGCCCGTGGTGTGTATGTTGACGTCGCGACGCGTCGTAATTGTTGTGTCGGATTTTAAAAAACAATATAAGAAAATTTAGACGAAAAAAATAACACTGACAGTGTGCGCTGTATTCCACTTGTCTATAACACTTTTAATTTAGGTGGGTAGGAGACATCTGCCGAGGCACAGATGCCCGCCCGTCACTTGCTACACAAACTGAATTTAATTTTTTTTTTGAACAAGGCGATGAGAACTATTCATCTGTCTGTGGACTGACTCCACTGGTGGACTCTAGTTTACCGACTCATGACTGACTCATTACTCACTGTCTTCAACTCTCGAAACGTCTTCCTATCGAATTTTGTAGGAGGTGGTCAGAGCCTCGATCATTGGTCACTACGAGTAGGCTGTCCTAAGGACACCATTGTTTGTCCTTTATTGTCCTCGAGATAACAACCAATTACAATCTTGGTTGGGGCGTGTTAAGTATGAAATACCCTGGCGTAGACCAACCCAACATGTGTTTAGAAAGTCAGCCTCGACCGGGCAATATATCTTATTACTAGACGTTTTGGAGACTTGTAAAAAAATGTGAATTGGTTGTCTTCCGTTTCAAATATTAGGTATGTTCTTTTGTTGCATTTTAAGACAAAGAAGGATGCACATGTTGGCTATATCTTTAGAAAGAATGGTGCTTAATGGATTTGCAGTTGTTACATGACTATAGAAATGCAATAAATCAGGAGATCTATTCAGTTGGACATTTTAAAATATAAATGAAATGCATTCTATAGTTTTGAAAGAATTATTTCGACACAATGTGAGCAGTAAATTCTTATCTTGCCCTAAGAAAAATAAAAACCCACTGCGAACATTTTATATGTAGGTATTATTGCGTAAGAATTAATTCAAATAATTCGAACGCAACAAACTCCCCCACTGTGGTTGTCGAAATAATTACTCTTCAAAAAAAATGAATATGAACATTATTGTGATAACATGAAAATATGTTTCAACTGAGATGATGTGCATGTAGATGAGATTAAGCATGATTTGATTGTATTAAGAATGATTTGATTGTTGATTAAGAATGATTTGATTGTTGATTAAGAATGATTTGATTGTTGATTAAGAATGATTTTGATTGCTGGGCGCCAGGCAATCTGTTTAGGATTGCCAATTAAATCTAACTTATAATCTAAAATTAACAAAATAAGAAACACTATATATTGTGAGGTATTCGGTATGGAAAAAAAATTGCACTACATTAAATATTATCCTAATGAGAACGTTCAAGATCATTGGTCTGCTACACAAAACATTGATATCATATACGATCTTACGAATAGTTAGGTATCTATAATCGTGATGTTATTATAAAGAGAAAAGGGTTGGTAACATTATTTATATAGAATATTACGATATGGTATGCTTGAACCGCATGATTAAATATATAATAAAGCTCATTGTATCGACGTGTGGTGATTCGCCTCTAGAGAAAGACCCAAAATGTCATATTTCGGAACGTGCGACATCCATCTACACTACCTTACCCGAGATTTGAACAGGGGACACCAGTCCAAGTGTCCACCAATTTACCGTAACGTACCAGAAAGGCAATATGCGACAGCATATACTCAACAATGAGTTTTATTCCCTCAATATTGCGGAAACAAGTGCCCATTATTCTCGACAAGCGATTTTAAAATTAAAATGTACAAAGTTCTATATCACAATTAAAATAATAACCGTAAGTAAAATCAAGGAATAATTTCGCATCTTTCATAGGTAGGTATAGTTTACTCTTGTATTATTGCGATGTCGCGTGCCGTTGGCGGCGTTGGCAAAGATCTGCATGAAGTCGTTTGAAGTTTGCGAATACATATTTGGTAGTTTAGAGTTTTACGCGAATATTTGGTTCAGAAATGATGTTAAGATAATTCAATACGTAATAATATTTTGTCTAATTTTCCTAGATCCTAAGACACTTAAAATTAATTATGATTAAAGCCTAACTTATTATTACACCTAAACCTAATATATACATGTTTATTTACAGAAAAATTATATCCTAAAGATCCCTCGGGACCCTACAACCTGTGTTTAAGGGAAACACAAGCTTAAAAAAAATTTGGCATAAAAATTATCTAATATCATCTCTACGATATTTGAAGAGGTTTCTCTATTCAATTCGTATCGAGATTTTCAATGCGTCTACATTTGTGAAAAAGGCAAGAGTAAACAAAATCAATGAGAATATAATTTCGAGTAGGTACATAGGATATAGCAAGTAGGTAATATAACATCACGATAAAATTAATTAAAATTTAAATAAAGCAAGTAAAATACTAATATCATGATAAATACAATTTTAGATAGATCACCCCGATAAAGAAAGCACGTTAATTAAAATCCGATTACAATAAAAATGCAACACTATATAATACCGATAATTACCGCAGGTCAAATAAAATCGTGTTCAAAATAATAAGAATAAGATAACATATAAAAATTAAACCGAATACCTCAACAATTTACACATTTACATAGACAATTTTCATTCCTCCACCTCGACCAACAATTGATATGATATGTGATTAGGTATTGTGTAAAACAGGATATTGAGTAGGTAACTGACATCTCAGGGCGTGTGTCCGCTGATAAACATATCAGCCAAGGCCCCACGTTGATTGGGGCCATTTAATACACCCCCTTTTGTAATTTGAAAAAAAATTATTATTTAGTTTAATTTTAATTATTTAAGAAGAAAAAAATATTTAAGAGAGAAAAGAATAATAATAATTGTAGGAGGGTATTAAGTTGTTTTACACAATACAGTTAGTAGGTAATTGTTGGTGAGAGTTGTGGAGGAATAAAACACATAACGGGTATTTTAAATATGACCAGGGGTCATGTATATTGAAAAAAATTAAAATGTGTTAGTAAACTTAAAGCTAAGTACACAAAAAAATGAAAGCAGTAAAAAAAGGAAATATTGAGACGTCGGTGCTTTGTGTAGTGGGTGCGTGTTAAGGCGAGTGATTTTGTTTGGTGCTGAGATGAGGCGCTGGTCGAGCGACGTCGGCTTGGCAGATGGTGCAAGCGGCTTTGGCTCGCGTGGCAGGATGTTGAGGCGAGAGACGAGCGGCTTTGGCTCGTGTTATGGTGAGGCGATGAGATACGAGCGGCTTTGGCTCGTCGTGGATGCAGCAGACTCGCAGGCAGGGGTTGCTGACATCGTGGAAGACGTCGGATTGGAGCAGGGGCTCCGTGAAGCTGGACTGGCGAGGAGGCAGTCGCTGTAAGCTTCGCCGGGACGTCCAGGAGCGCTGGACTCCAAGGCGGGAGTCACTGGGCTCTGGATGAGGAGTCTAGCGGCCGTGAAATGTACCTATGCAAGGTAGAGACGCGCTAGAGATCCAAGAGTAGATATCGCCGGTTGTTGTATTGTTCGATTGTTCTGCCCGTGGTGTGTATGTTGACGTCGCGACGCGTCGTAATTGTTGTGTCGGATTTTAAAAAACAATATAAGAAAATTTAGACGAAAAAAATAACACTGACAGTGTGCGCTGTATTCCACTTGTCTATAACACTTTTAATTTAGGTGGGTAGGAGACATCTGCCGAGGCACAGATGCCCGCCCGTCACTTGCTACACAAACTGAATTTAATTTTTTTTTTGAACAAGGCGATGAGAACTATTCATCTGTCTGTGGACTGACTCCACTGGTGGACTCTAGTTTACCGACTCATGACTGACTCATTACTCACTGTCTTCAACTCTCGAAACGTCTTCCTATCGAATTTTGTAGGAGGTGGTCAGAGCCTCGATCATTGGTCACTACGAGTAGGCTGTCCTAAGGACACCATTGTTTGTCCTTTATTGTCCTCGAGATAACAACCAATTACAATCTTGGTTGGGGCGTGTTAAGTATGAAATACCCTGGCGTAGACCAACCCAACATGTGTTTAGAAAGTCAGCCTCGACCGGGCAATATATCTTATTACTAGACGTTTTGGAGACTTGTAAAAAAATGTGAATTGGTTGTCTTCCGTTTCAAATATTAGGTATGTTCTTTTGTTGCATTTTAAGACAAAGAAGGATGCACATGTTGGCTATATCTTTAGAAAGAATGGTGCTTAATGGATTTGCAGTTGTTACATGACTATAGAAATGCAATAAATCAGGAGATCTATTCAGTTGGACATTTTAAAATATAAATGAAATGCATTCTATAGTTTTGAAAGAATTATTTCGACACAATGTGAGCAGTAAATTCTTATCTTGCCCTAAGAAAAATAAAAACCCACTGCGAACATTTTATATGTAGGTATTATTGCGTAAGAATTAATTCAAATAATTCGAACGCAACAACCATACAAGATAATCCGTGAGAAGATTGGTCAGAAGTAATTGCCGTAGTGCACATCGAAAACCTTAACCCATATTCGATTCGTTTCCAGATTTTTTTTACTAAAAATATCCAAAATACATTACTAGTACTATAGGTACCAAGCTAATTATTATGTTAATATGGTTAGTACCTATACATTTTTTGTATAAACCACCTGGCTGAGCTGAATCTGTTCCGAGGTGGTAAAACGGTGTGGACATTTTTTTTATCTCCACTTTTATGAAAGAAATGTGGATTACTGTTTTTTTCTTAAGAATGAAAATGCAAATTGGCTAACGTGATCACTTTAAGCGATTGTCCAAATTCACTAATTAAGCCTTTAAAGCGTTTACGAATCAATCCAGATTTGAAAATTGTATAGATACATAAATAAATAAATATGTTGAACTGTATTGCTTGAAAATAACATTGCTTGAAAACACTATAGCTTTCTATGAAAACGCGACGAAACATTTTCTAACGCCATCTATTAAGAAATTGATTCGTAAACAATAAAAACTACGATAATGATACGTCCATGGTAATGATAATGAATATATTCTTGAAAAAAAAGGTACATAATATTATAATACATCGTCATACATTCCCTATATTGAGCATAAATGCTTGTGCTATAGGTGAACGAAGTTGGCCTAGGCGATATTCGAATCCACTTTCACTGGAATATCAATCCAGTACGCTAGCCGCACTGCCATCAACCCATCTAAATTTAAGTCGGCCTTCGTAGCTCAGTTAATGATGATGCATCTTATTGCTGATCCAAGGGACCCGGTTTTGATTCCCGGTGGAGACTGTGTTTTAAGTCTGGATCTGTGAGACGACTAATATCAAGGGTCTCCAAAATGTGGCAACTTCGGCCTTCGTAGCTCAGGTTGTTGGTTATATGACTGCTGATTCAAAGGTCCCGGGCTTGATTCCCGTCGGAGATATAGTTTTTAATTGTGTTTTCAGTCTGGATCTGTGAGACGATTAATATCGTAAGTCTCCAGAATGTGGCAACTTGTTATTGGGTGCGTGTCAAATTAATATTTGATATAGTACCTGTTAGTTGCCCGAGAAGCAATATTAAATAAATAAATAAATAAACTTATTAATGGGTGCGTGCTAAATTAATAATTGACATAGAATGTATAAAGAGTTGCTGAATGACAACGCTCGAGCGGTCGTCATTCAAATAAAAGTATATTATACTAATTTTAATAATAAATTTTATTAATAATAAAGTGTTAATGTGGCTATTACCCAGAAAAACATACTCGCAATTATGAAGGCACAAAAAGTATGAAGTAATAAAGACAAATTAAGAAGAGATTTGGAGACGAGCAAAAAATATTATTCACTAGGTATGTTTATACGGTAACTGTGCCAATGCCGCCATTGGCTGCAATGGGTGCCAACTGATAGATACGAGTGAATTGTGGCCAACGCGAAACTCCACTCCATTACAAAAAAAAAATATATACAAACATACGTTGTCGGTCACGGAAATTTCAAAAGTTGTCTTCAGCGATTTATTTTTTTTCCTCTGCCTCATGTCAGTTTTGTCAATACCCGGACCAAAATTCGGAATATATCCTGTGGTATTGTTGCCACCCAATTGTGTCCTCTTATATGTCGGAGCTCCTCGTTGCTGTCCATGGGTCTCTTCAAGGTCTAATAAAACATCAGAGCCTTATTAATTTATGTGTTAAGTACATATATGTAATATGGACGGGTCAACTATTATAGGACATCCCCAGAGGCTAATATTTTGATATGAAAGTATCTGTATGGGTGAATTATTCCCAATTGAACATCAGAGCCTCATCAGTAGATCCTCACAGGCTAATCTTATACTAGTATCTGTGTGGGTGAATTATTCCCAATCGAACATCATACCCTATCAGGATATCCTCAGAGGCTAATATTTTGATAAGCAAGTATATGTATGGGTGAATTATTCCCAAACGTACATCAGAGCCTCATTAGGATATCCTCAGAGGCTAATATTTTGATAAGCAAGTATCTGTATGGGTGACTTATTCCCTCAGAGGGTATCCTCAGAGGCTAATCTTTTGATATGTAAGTATCTGTATGGGTGAATTATTCCCAATTAAAAACTTCATTGGTGCGTTTGTTGTAATATATTTTGATCTTTTACATAATTTACAATTTACACATCAGCCTTTTAAGGAAGTTCGTAATGGCAATAATAATAATTGATAATTTTAACGAAATCTTAACTCTCCAGTATCGCATAGTAGTTGATAGTTAAATATCTTTTGCATCTCCCATTAGAATTGTATTTCTAAATTTACTATTTCTTGTAATTATCTAATCTAATTACGTGTTGCAAATGTCTTCAGTTAAATACTTAATACAATATAAAAAAAACGAAAATTATTTCATTGTGAAATAGAATTATACGGGTAATGATGTTATTTTTTTACATCTGATGATGACCAAATACAAGGTGGATTGCTAAAAACCGACACAATTCGAAATATGGGTCGGTGGCAGATAAGCGTTTATGATTAGTTTATGGAATGTATGAGGAAGTAGATAAATGTTCTTTTTTTTGACAAACATTTTTTTAACATCTCAATAGAGACGAAGTTGGGATATTGTAGAAGAACCAGGAACTCGAGGCACCAACAGGGTTTACGACCTGTCCCCGGCTGGTTTACGTGATCACTTTATGCGCTTGCGCAACGTTCACCAATTATGCCTTCTTATTGAGTTCCCTTATCAATGTAATTTTGAAAATTCTATATATTTCAATAGTGTGTAACAATTCACTTGAAAATAAGGAATTGTTATTGCTATTGCCATCTATGGAGTAACTGAAAAGCCTTTTGTAACGCCATCTATTAAATTAATAAATTATTTTATTTGTAAACAATGAAAGCAACAGTCCTAATAAAAATGATGACGGTGTCTCGCACAGATATCACCCCTGAATTGCGCCAGAAATACTATTTCATTTTTGGCTTGTTTACCTACTTGTACCAATGTGCATGTGAATCGAATAAGGTATATATTTTTTTTAATTATGCAATTAAAAAAAAATATTCGATATAAATGTTCTTGTTCCCAGGAAATATTCATGTTTTAGAAAATGTGGCTGATATTTAATAAAGATATTCTATTCCCAGCCAATCAGCTGCTGTATTGCTGAATGCTAAACAATTCTCTTTCGACACTCGTTATAAGTTTTCTTCACATATTACATTTGTAATTTATTTTTCAATAGCATAAATTTATTAACTAAATTAATATTTTTTCCTTGATTTTATTTATTAATTCAATGGAATTTTTTTTTTTTTTTATTTATATATATATATATATATATATATATATATATATATATATATATATATATATA